>SNQJ01S0064773.1:17724-29620 GCA_010110895.2 Picea sitchensis
TATGTCCATATCAAAATTATAATGTCAAAGATAGTCATAACTAGGTCATTATATTCAACGAATTGTTTAAAGGACACTTGAAAACTAGAAAACCAAAAATACTATATTCAAAAGAGAACAAAAATATTAAGATTTCTATTTTTTCTAAGACTAGGGTGGCGTAGAAGGCGCTGCATCACTTGGAATCTTTTGCTTCTTCGCCTCATCATCAACCTCTTCCTCATCAATGGTAATCAAGTTGGAATTAATACCCTGAGAGCCTGAAGTACCCATCACATTCACTAGTTCAACATTGTTATTTGGATCCCAATCCTTCACTTTAAATTTGATCCTAAAGGCCACTTTACACAACAATGTAAATTTTTCTTCAAGTCTTATAATTTTGTCCAGGGTCTTTACTTGTCTATCCTCCTTTTCATCATTAACAGGGTGATGAGAGATTTTGCAGGCCAATAGAACTCCATAGCACTGAAGACTTCAGTATCTTAGGATTGAGTGAACCTGTGTCTTCAACCCAATCCTAGAACTCTTGCTCAATTATTTGCTTCAAGGTCTCGTTACTTCTCAGTCTTATTTTTCCTTCTTATTTTTCCTACTAGTTTATCCATTTTTATTTTTTTTTCTAGTGGGATATGCTTATAATAGATTAGCTTGGCCTGCTTGGTAGCTCATTATGGTCATGTGCCCTAAGTCCTTTGAGAGGGCTTCCTTTGCACCAAAGTTTTATGAGACTCCATGTGCTTGGTGCCTCTCTTACTAGATTTTGGTAGGTTGTAGGACTTTTCTTCCGCAATTGGAGTATCCTCGTCAAAAAAAATGAGAATGTCTCGGCCTCTTGTAGACTAGTCTCCTAGAACCCAATTCTCCTATCCCCCAGATTGTAAATAGGGATGGACCATCTTCATGAGGGAGAAATATCCCCTCGAGCTTCCAACGAAACTAAGAAACAGTACGGGGCAGTTCCACCTAAACCAAAAAGTGCCTATAGTAGCCTTTAAAACAACCAGACCAACTAACACAACCACCTTAAAACACCATTTAAACCTCCTCAATAGCATGCCTAACATGAAACTTCCCACCCCTCGAGTTAATCCATTCTTTCCACACAAGACTAAGACAATGCCAAGGACCAGTAGTAAACAACAGAAAACAACTAGGCCTAAACACAGAGCCACAGGTAACAAGGATACCTTGAAACCAGCAGTGTCGAGGGAGATATGAAGATTCTTGGAGAAGGTCAGGGAAAAACCACTTTCCACTAGACCCTTTGAAACTTTGTATAGACCAAACATAGCCCCACCCTCTAACTTTGACTGCACTCCACTCTAGGATAGGAAGCACCACCACCTTGACACCCAAAAGCTCCTGCCTGAGAAGACTTTGCTCCAAATGAAAACCAGAGATACCTAGGAAGAGCTTCTCCCACAAGGAGGGGCTTGAAACAGCATGCCCAAATAAGAACCCACGGGAGCTTCCCACACCGAATGTAGACACCTCGACGAGACTTGAGACCAATTCAATAAGAGAAACATTTCCACAGTCCTTCTTCCTCTAGTTACAACTACTTGCTCCTTCCTGAGCCATGATCACCTACTCTATCTGATAATCCCCTGCATTAATGTTTCTAACTAGTCTTAGATGAATTCCCATCATGTGAAAAACACGATTTCGAGTGTCAGTAATCTTCAGTTACTTCCTCCCATTATCTCTGTACCTCCAACATTTCCTAGTATAAGAAACTTTCACCACCATTTTGTGTGGGTAGACGATGGTGTACCTCCTCCACCACATTGTCATGCAACCCACAAACCATTACGATAGTCGATGATCGTGACCTTTTGGGGTTATGAAAGGTGGCAGATGGACTCATCACGTGTGAGGTCTAGGCCCCATCTCTCATCACCCCATCCTGGTGTTGGTGATCCACCTAGTTTAACCAATGAAAATCCTCTTTGAGTAGTTGGGAGATGTTTTGTGCCAACACAAATCCTCTAATGTAGTGACCTAAATCACCCCTTCATTGGCCAAATGATCCGCTATATATGATTTTTTTTTTTAGTTATGAAAACTATTATAAAATATTTTTAATAAATATTTAAATAGATTTTTTTTATGATTTAAGGCCACTGTGCAAGGAGGCGAGAATAATTTAATTTTATAAAAAAATCTCTAAGACTCTTATGATCCATGCATAAAACATATTTGATATGTATTTTTTTTCATCTCAATTGAAATATACAATTTGGAGAAAAAAAGGTGGTCCTAAAAAAAGGTGATCCAATGAAATAAAGATCCACACTAAAAAGTCAATAATGAAATATACACTTAGAAATTGAATTTAATTATATTTTATGTACTTATTTGGCATTTAAAAAGAATTTTTACACTTCCATATATTTTCTTGGCATTTATTTAAGTCGGAGCCTAAACGTTCTATGTTTTGACCCTTTTTTCGGGGATATTTTCCCAAAATCCGGTGAGAAATTGTTGGATCTGGATATTTGAGTGGTTAATTATGTATAATCCAAGTGCCCCAAGGGTTTTTCAACACGTTGAATCCATTTATGCATTCATAAATGCAATTTAAACAACATGAAATTGTGATTTTGTCCACATTTACGTCGTCGGATTCCAACAAAAAGGGCCAAAACATAGAACAATTAGACAACACCTCTATTTAATAATGTATATAAGTAAATAATTTAGACTTGGCATTTATTTAATAATGTGTAAAAGTAAATAATTTAAGAGATATGTGTGTGTAAAAGTAAATAATTTAAGGAGAAGTCAATAGTGTTATACTAACAATGTTATATAATTGTTGTTGAAACTAAAATAAAAGAAGATCTTAACATTTATTTTACATTATTTTGTGTATTCAATTTTTTATATATTTTATTATCACTAATATTAATAATTTATTTTTAAGGTTACGACCTAGTCGTAAATCAAATTGATTTATGAGACTCCTTTGTTTGTAAGACAAGAGATTCCTTTGGCGAATTCCTATATTTTTATTAACATTCATTTGTCGAGGGGCAATAGCTCAAATGATTAGGAGGTATGTCTCGCATTCTCTCCACCTAAGTTCAAATCTCTAATGAGATATTTGACCCATTGTGATAAGGTTAGAAGAGTATATGCCCCCTAGGGATTGGACCCCCCTGACCCCCACAAGTGTGTTTTCGGATGTCTCGAACTTTGCTAAGTCATAAGTTCCCTGCTAGGCACTAGCTTATGGCCTGTTGGCACTAGCCTAGGTTTATAGTGGTAGCAAGTTGAATTTGAACCTAGGCCTTGTCGAGGTAATCCCAACTAGTTATTAATTCCCCTAGATCTAAAAAAAAAATTGTTTTCACATTTTTTAAGGTAATAGACTTTGTTTAAGGTTTGAAACCACTAGACAGTTCTTGTAAACAAATTCAATTGTTATCCCATGAGTGTAATATGAGCTCCATTAAGAGGTTTTAGGCACTAGGGTGGGTATTGGGCCCTTGCACATGGTTCAAGGATGAAAAGGTTTAAGTGGTTTACTAGGGTTCATGGGTTAGGGGGTTTCTGCATCAAGGGATTAATGGATAAAGTGGTTAATGTGTTAAAGGGTTAGTGGATAGGGGGTTAGAAGTTAGTGTGTTAGGATCCAAGTTTGGTGTTATTGGGTTAGTGGATCATGAGGTTTGGGGATTTATAGGTCAGCTATAATTAATAATGGTTAGTATGATCAATGGTCATTAACTATGGTCAAAACTAGTCAACCATGGTCAATGAGAGTTAAGGGATAGTAATTTACTAAGGTTTGTGTGTTAGTGGGGTAAGGGGTTTATTATTTACGAGGTTAGAGGTCAGTGGGGTAGGTGTGTTATGAGGTTTAGGGATTAATGGGTCAATATAATTAACCGTGGCCAATATGGTCAACCATGGTCAGTGATGATCCATCAATCTAGTTAATGCAGGTTAAGCAATCAATGGGATACTAGTGTTCATGGCTTATAGGGTTTGTGTGATAGAAAATTAGTGAGTTAGGTGGTTAAATTTAAATTAGGCTCTGATTTTCATTTTTTTACCATTTTAGTTTTATTAGTCTTGATTTGGATTGGATCATCATATATGTTTTCATCTATCTTGGTACTTTCCTAGTGGAAAAATTGGAGTAATCAGTTTGCAGGGCCATTTTAGTGGCAAGTCCCAATTTGGAAAATTGGCGTCTGGAGCCAATTTGAGGAATTAAACAACATTTTTGGGGGTTACAACATCCAAAACTTGTGCCCACACCCTTGACGTTGACCTACACACTAATACATTTCCAACAGTGTGAACAACACCTCATTTAGAGCTCATATGTGAAAGTTATGCCTCTCGCAAGTTGACCTACCTTGTTGACCACCATGATATGAGTGGATGCAATGTCATCCCTCATTACTCACACATATGGGGCTAACCATGTGTGGAATTTCAAGAAGAATCCAAAAGGTCCAAGCCTTATCACTAATTGAGGGTTCAAGAAGTCAAAACCCTAACTCTAGACAATTATCAGGCTATGTTAAATACTAGGCCATTGGGAAGAGAAAGGGTTCCATTATTTAGTATTATACTTGTTCCAAAGCCGAGCAAAACATAAAAAAGTGATACTTTGAGAGAATAATAGAGGAGGAGGAATATTTTGTAGCAACCTTTCAAGCCACATTGTCAAAGGTAGATCCACAGTGAGTGCCTCTTTCTTTGTATTTACAGTGCCATAACTAAAGAAAAGAGAGAAGAGCATAGGCTTCACCTTCTACTTGAGTTTTCTCTTTTATTGGGTTTCCTAGGATATATCTTGTGTTCACTTGTGTAAGGATGGTGTGTTATTTTTCCCATTTCTTTCATTTTTGTATTTCAATTATTTCGTAAATCTAAGAAAAGCTAGTAATTAATCAATCTGGGATCTAAGGAAAATTAATTTGCATAGTCCAAGATTTCATAATATTATAAGATTTGTTGTGATGAACTGTTCCAGTGGAATATCCACTGTAGTTTATAGATCATATTATTATCAGAGCAATTTTCTTTGGGGTATTTGTGGAAAGTTACAAGATCTAGGAATTGGCTTAAGAAGAAAGACGTAGAATCTTAGCCATGGCAGATGAGTCTATTCACAAAACCCTCTAAATAAAAAAGAGGATAGATTTGCAAGGCTGGAAGAGAAAGTAGTTGATATATCTCACAATATGACACTCCTCATGGTGGCTCTAGAAAACAATCTTGGACCATCTGGGGAGGCTGGAGGCTTTAATTCAAAGATTATATCAGAGGGGAAACCAAGAGATAATGAAGATCCACAAAAGGAGTTAAGGAAAGAGCCTGAGAAAGAGCAGCCAAGTTCCAGTGCTATTACCCCTTCACAATCTTTATTTAAAATGGAAGCAAAACTGGATATCAAATCATACCAATGTGAGATCGATGCAGTAAAGTTGAATCATTGGTTGCAAGAATTACAGGTCTATTTTAGTGTCCATGATATAGAAAAAGAGCACAACATTTCATTTTCCCGACTAAAATTAGAGGGCCATGCATTAACCTAGTTGAAAAGTCACATGGAAACACTTAGGTTGGAAGGTGATCCGCCAATAACTAGTGGGAGGATTTAAAAACCCTCATTAAGTCCCAGTTCTACCCTATTGGGTATGTACAGGACCAATGGATCTCTTGGCATTAATTTAGGAAAAGGCAAGGGTAGAGTGTGTAAGGGTACACCATCGAATTCAAGAAGATGGATATCATGCTGGGTATCCCTCCCAAGAACCCAAATGTACTCCTCAAGTATTTGGGGGGTCTACAAAATCATTTGTGAAAGCAAGTAATGCTCTTCAATCCTAGGATAATTGATGAGGCTTGTGTGCAAGCACAATATCTGGAAAATATTAGCCACAAAAAGGATAGCCAAGTGGTTCCAAATAGAAAGAGAACCAAGATGCTTCCAAGGAGGGAAAGAAGAAGTGGAAAGTGAAAGACAAGAAGGCAATAGCCATTGCACATTAGTGTAAGTATCCAATTAATCCTTATAACCATTGCAATATTGATGGTGATACTGAAGAAAAGTGTTGGAAACTGCATCCAAAGAAGAACCCTAAGAAACATATGAATGATGTCAAGAAGAAGAACCTTAATTCTAGCCACATATTCAAGAAATTAAGTAGAGAGCAACTCATATGTGGATGAGGATATTTATTTCACCTCAATGCAGAAGGAGGTGAATCTGGGTAGCCTTCATTATAAGGAAGAGAAATACATGACAACACTCTTCCATATCAAGATCCAAGTCAAGAAGACCAAGGTAGACACTCTATTCAATTCTAGTTCATAGACCAATCTCACAGTAGTCGATCTAGTCAACAAGCTTTGGTTGGAGGTTCATGATCATCCAAGCTCCTACCCATTGGGATGGGTGATGAAGGATGCATAAATCAAGGTAAAGAGACAGTGCAAGATCAAATTTTTTGTAAGTGAAAATTTTATTCATGAAGCAGAGTTAGATGTAGTACTCCTTGACGTGTGTGGTGTAGTGCTTGGAAGCCCCTACATATATATGAGGGATGCAATCTTCATGTGGAGAGAAAACCAATACCGCATGATCAAGAATGTGCAGTCCTACATCATCAATGCACATACAAGTAAATTGAAGATCTCACTAGTAAGTGCCAACCAAGAGAAAAAGTTGATTAGTTCTAGTAAGAAATATGTTTTTTTTCCTTACAAGAGAATCAATCGGGTGATGAATTGGTAAGAGTAAAGGCATCCCTAGAGGGATGTACTAAAAATAATAAATGATATTTGAAGGATTTGTTGCAGGAATACAAAGGAGTGTTCTAGGAGCTTAAAGGACTTCCACCTAAGAGGTAAGTGGAGCATGAGATATAGTTGTTTCTTGACTCCCCATTACCCAATATTGGGTTGTACAGATAGCCCATTCTGGAAGCAGATGAAGTGAAGAAACAATTGCAACAACTACTAGAGTAGAGAGTAATTTGACCAAGAACCTCACATTGTGGGTCATCTATCATCATTGTACCCAAGAAGGATGGGACTTGGTGGATGTGTATCGACTATAGAGAATTGAACACGATTACACTCAAGAATCGATACCCTCTTCTCAAGATTGATGATTTGCTAGACTAGTTGTAGCATGCCAAGTACTTCACCAAGTTGGATCTCAAATTGAGATACCACCAGGTGCATTTCAAAGAAGAAGGCACTTTGAATACCACCTTCAAGACAAGGCAAGGTTTGTATGAATGGTTGGTCCTTCCATTTGGTTTATGTAATGCACCAACTACATTTATGAGGTTGATGAATGATGTATTGTACCCATATTCAGATTCATTTGTTATATTTATTTGGACAATATATTTTTTTACAGCTTTACTTGGGAGGAGCACATCTCATACCTCATGAAAATAATAGAGACTCAGAAAAAGCACCAAAGATTGGCTAACCTCAAGAAATGTGATTTTGATCAGTAGTCATTGGTGTATTTGGGATATGTGATCATTGGAGGGGAGCTCAAGATAGATCCCGCAAAGGTGGAGGCCATCATAAAATGGATAGTTCCTACTAATGCTATTGAATTTAGGAGATTTGTTGGGGAAATATAGTACCTATATAAGTTCATAGCATCTTTTTCAGTGGTGATTGCACCACTCCATGCTATAATATCTAGTGGTAAGAGTTTACATTGGGAAAATAATTAGTAGAAATATTTCGACGAGATAAAATGAAAGATCAGTCAAGGACCAGTTCTCACATTTCCTAACTTGTAGAATCCCTTCGAAGTGGAGACACATGCACGTGGGTATGCTTTGGGAGAAATTTTGGTGCAAGGAGGTAAGCCAATTTGTTTTCATTTCAAGATGTTTCATGGGGGAGTTTTGAACTACCCTACATATGATAAGGAACTCTATGACCTCGTTCAATCTGTTAAGAAGTGGAAGCATTATCTAATGGGTAAGGAAGCCATTATACACATTGATCAACAACCACTATAGTATTTTTTGGCCCAAAGTAAGCTACAACAAAACAAACATTACAAGTGGATGGGGTTTTTGTAGCAATTTCATCTAGTCATCAAGTATAAGAAGGGAAACACTAATAAGTTGACAACCATGCTTTCAAGGCCACCCACATCCAACATTATAGCTTTGGGAACTCTTGTGCACATGTATCATTTTACCCATGATGCATACAAAGAGGCATACACAGAAGATGAGGACTTTAAATAAGTGTTTCAATAGATACAGGGCCAAATTCATGTAGAAGAAGGTGACAATAAAGATGATTACCATCTCCAGAATGGGTTTCTCTACAAGCTAGACAAGCTCTTTGTTCCTAAAAGTGAAAGATTGCATCTTATCAGAGAATATCACATCTCCAAAGTTGTAGGGCATTTTGTGTTGGGAAGATAGTTGCGAACTTACAAAGGTATGTGTACCGGACTAGAATGCAAGAAGATGTAGCTCAATATATTACATGATGCATACTTTGTTGTACCAACAAGCCCAGTAAAAAAAACAAGGTCCATACCATCCCTTACCTGTACCCACTCGACCATGGGAAAGCATTTCCATGGATTTTGTGGGTGGTTTTCTAGCAACCATGAAAGGCCATGACTATGTTTTTCTGGTATTTGACAAGTTCAACAAGATGCATAAATTCATTGTAAAAAGACCATGTCATAGAACAAGAAGCAACAAAATTGTTCTTTGAACAGGTTTGGGTGCACTTTAGGATACCAAGGAGCATCATCTCAGACATGTATATGGTTGATATTATGGTAGCTGTGAGAGGTATTAACCTCCACTTGTAACCTTTGATGAGACTAGAATATTTTGGGAAGCAAGAGAAACCCTAAAGCCTTGGACAATAACCCTAGAAGACAAGTTGGCAAAAGAGAATAATTATTATTGAGTTTTATCCCCGAGGAAGAGAAGTCGGTTTAGACAGCTAAGAAGGAGTAGTATAAATAGAGGGCACTAGAGCTCATTTGTGATTCACTCACTTGCAACTACATAAGACCAGTTGTGTGCAAGTTTGGAGAGGAGTTGTAGCTGCAACTACTGCAACTTGTATTTTCGGTTTTTCTGGCTTGGACTTTCTTCTTGGTCTTTGGTTATCTTTGCTTGGTTCACTAGCCTTGGTTGGATATTGATTTTCTATTAGAATTCTTCTCTCTATCAAGGTTAAGGTGCTCGGGGGTGGCCTTTGTGCCTATGGTTTGGTGACAATATTGTTATATTGTCTATGGTTAAACGAGCACACCCACTTTTCTAACAGGATATGGGCCCACACCTCCTTCATACAGTTTAGCCACTGGAAGGAATCTAAGCCATAATATTATCAATCTCACTAAAGAACTGCTGCTAGGTTTTCTAGCAGGTGCAGTTACTGAAGCACTGTCGCTAGGGTTACTAGCAGGTGCAGCTGTAAACCCTAAAACCTGTTGCCCAACACCTTATGATGGAACAAATTACTCAAGGAGAGGGTATTCTAGTGCGCCTTAGTCCAACGCACCTATTGGCACTCTCAGAAGGAAAAAACGTCAAGGTTGAAAGTTTGGGTCAAAGTCAACATTTGACCAGTCAAATTCAAATTTTGACCACCTATCAGTCAACAAAAATCATAAATGATCGTCTACACTATTCAACTCTTGCATGAAATATTGAAGATGGCATGTGGATAATTGACAATGGAGCTTCTAGTCATATGAAAGGAGACTAGATCAAACTCTCCAGTCTGAATGAAAAGAATACATCTTGCAAGGTAGAACTTGGAGACAAGAACACCTATCCAGTCGAAGGAATTGGTCAAGCCTCCATCAAATTGAAATCAGGTAACAATGTTCATTTGAGTAATGTCTTATATGTACCTAGTTTAGAAAAGAACCTTGTATCCATAAATTTCCTAGAAGACAAAGGAACTATAATAGCCTTTGTAGATGGTGAAGTACTATCTTGGTCTAGAGACTCCAACATAGAGAATGCTAGAGTTATTGGAACTTGTGAAGGAAGATTATACATACTACTAGACTGTAATGATGAAGCTCGTATACATGATGGAGTTAATCCCAATGAACTTTGGCATAGAAGGTATGCTCATCTTAACTATCAAGCATTACCTTTCCTCGAGAAAATGGTTGAAGTTATACCATAACTACAATCTACACATGAAGGAATTTGCAGAGGATGTGCTCTTGGTAAAAATGTTAAGAAGCCATTCTCAAATAGCAATAATAGATCTAAGGAAATCCTATATCTAATACATCAGATGTTTGCGGTCCGATGCCAGTGAAATCACTAGGAGGTTCTCTTTATTATGTAATCTTCATAGATGATTACTCAAGAAAGACATGGTTATATCTCTTGAAGACAAATAATGAAGTTTTCAGCAAGTTTCAAGAATTCAAAGCAAAAATAGAAAGCCTCACAAGAAATAAGATCAAGAATTTGAGAACAGATAATGGAGGAGAATACACATCCAAAGAATTTGTTTCCTTTTGCAAAACAACGGGGATTAGGAGGGAGCAAACCGTTCCTCATAATCCTCAACAAAATGGTGTAGCAGAAAGGAAGAATAGCTCCATCGAGGAAACCGTGAAAGAAATAATGAATGATCAAGGTTTATCCATGTATTTATGGGGAGAAGCAATGATGACATCAATATATGTTCAGAACATAAGTCCCCACCACATATTGAAGGATATGACTCTAGAAGAAACCTTTTCGGGAAATAAACCCAATGTGGAACACTTAAGAATCTTCGGGTGCCCTGTTTACATTCATATCCCCAAGGATAAAAAGAAGAAACTAGAACCTTCAGGAAAGAAGGGCATATTTGTTGGATACAGTGAATCATCCAAAGCCTACAGAATCTATATTCTAGAACAACATAAAATTGAAGTCAATAGAGACGTAACCTTCAATGAGAAGATGAATTTCAAGAAATCTATAAAAGAATCCATGGAAGAAGAAGAATATGAAGATCCTAAAGAAGAAAGAACCTATCTTCCATAAAGTCAGAATGAAGAACCCACCACATTTGAAGAAGCAACTCAAAAGAAACAATGGAAAGAAGCCATGACAAAAGAACACCAGTCTATCATGAAAAATGATGTGTGGGAAATTGTGCCTAGACCCAAGGAAAAATCAATGGTAACTTCAAAATGGGTCTATAAGATCAAACATGGAGTAGACAAAAGAGTGGACAAATACAAGGCAAGGTTCGTAGCTAGAGGGTTCTCTCAGAAGGAGGGAGAATATTATGATGAAACCTTTGCTCATGTTTCCAGATATACTTCTATTAGAGCTATTATGTCTCTTGTTGCTTCCATGGGATGGAGTCTACATCAGATGGATGTAAAGACAACTTTTCTCAATGGAGTAATTGAAGAAGAAGTATAAATTGAACAACCTCAAGGTTTTGAAGTACATTCTAGAGACACTCATGTTTGCAGATTAAACAAATCCATGTATGGACTCAACCAAGCTCCAAGAGCTTGGTATGCCAGAATAGACAGTTACTTAATAAGACTTGGTTTCTCTAAGAGTCATCCAGATCCAAATCTCTACTACAGGGTTTTGAACAATGCAGCTGTGATTCTACTACTATATGTCGACGAATTATTCTTGACAGGTGCAGATTCTCTCATCACCCAGTGTAAGAAGGAACTATCTTTTGAGTTTGATATGAAAGATATTGGTCTCATGCACTATTACTTGGGACTAGAAGTATGGTAGAAGTTGTTAGAAAAACAAGACCACGGAGCAATAAAATAAAACAAATGCAGAAACAAAACACAGAAGACACACAATATAAGAGAGACACAGATTTACGTGGTTCACCCAGTGTGGGCTACGTCCACCAGAGA
>SNQJ01S0064773.1:34447-58377 GCA_010110895.2 Picea sitchensis
CCCCCTCTGCACTCCCCCGCGTGGAAGAGTGTACATACTTCTGGGGTGTAAATACTTCATGGGGTATAAACACGGCTGAAAGCAAGGACCTCTGAGTCAGGAAGATAGTCAGGCTCCACAACCAACAGAAGTGTGGTGAAGTCTTCCTTGGACAAGGAAAGTATGCAGTGAAGATTCTTCAGAAATTTGGAATGATGGATTGCAAATCTATGGCCACTCCTATGACCACAGACATAATAAAAGTAAGAGACTCTGATTCTGATCCAGTAGACTCATCCCTATACCATAAATTGATTGGGTCATGGATGTATCTAGTGAATACTCGACTAGATATTTGATTTGTTGTAAACACCTTAAGCCAATTCCAGGTGGAACCCAGACATGATCATTAGATAGCTGCAAAGCATGTTTTGAGATATATTCATGGGACAATAAAATATGGTTTAAGATACACCTCATCCAATGATATACAACTTCATGGATTCACAAATTCGGATTGGGAAGGGAGTGCAAAGGACATAAGGAGTACTGCAGGGATGTGCTTCAGTTTGGGCTTTGCTATGATATCATGGGCCAATAGGAAACAAAAGTATTTCATACTCAACACAACAAAAGAAAAATATATCCCAGCATGTGAGGCATGTACCGAAGCAGTATGGTAGAGGAAGGTGATTTTTGGATTATTTGATCATGTACTAGATTCAACCATAATATACTATGAAAATCAAAGTTGTATGAGGTTGTCAGAACACCCAATGTTTCATGACCGGTCGAAACATATTGAGATCAAATACTAATTTATTTGTGATAAATTCCAGGAAGGATAAGTGAAACTACAGTATATCTCCACAGATGAGCAGGTAGTAGATATTCTAACAAAGCCTTTGTCCAGGATAAAGTTTGCGTACTTACGGGACAAGATGGGGCTCATGGAGATAACTCCCTTAGATGAAAGGGAAGAGATGGCTCCCCAGGTTGGGAGAGAGAACTGATAAATATTATTGATTCATGGGAAGTCATTTTCTAGTTTGGAAAATGGTCCAGGTTGGGCAGTTCCTTTCCAGTCCAGAAAGTGGTTCGATATTTCTGACGGATAGGCATTTTCCAGTTCGGAAAATGGTCCAGATCAGACAATCATTTTCGTAATGAAAATGGTTCTATAGATTGTTCATGTACCATAGACAACGATTCCCCTTGTGGTTCGATATTTATGACGGATAGGCATTTTCCAGTTCAGAAAATGATTCAGATCAGATAATCATTTTCGTAATGAAAATGGTTCTATAGATTGTTCATGTACCATGAACACTTGTAATTTTGAACTTTTAATTCTTTTGTTTTTACCTTTTATAAATAAAATTTGATAAAAAAAAAAGAAAAAAACTTAGGAAATTACCTTTTAAATTTAAAAATAAATTAATTGGTCGTTATATATAAATAAAGCGCTTACAATAACGCTCGTCGATAAGTTGTATTATTTGATCAAACAGTTCACGTGATCTCCAAAATATAAAGTTGCCTAATTTTTAAAGATAATCTTTAATGGTCACTTTGGAGCTTCACGCTTCGAGTGTGCCAAGGAATCTAAACAAAAAAATCCTCGAAGTCCCGAAATCCCGAAGACAGTTCCTCACAATAATTTCTAAAGGACTTACGCACGAGTCATAGGACATGCGTCATTTAAAAATATTGTCTTGGGCTAACACGTGGCACTTATTTTTAACATTTCAGTCAAATGATTCACACATTTCAAGTGACACGTGTCACCTCTCCTTTCTTAACACATCATCAAGAATGACATCATCTCTACGACGTCACTCTGGGAAATTTACCTTCGGGAGTTTTAAAACAAAGATTGATTTCAAAGAGCCAAAGCATTAGATATTACTAAAAAATAAAAAGTGTTTCAAAGAGTAATAAAACAGTTAACAACTTTAATTAATCATGATTAAGTGTTAATTAATAATTTCACAATTTAGGGCTTTAGGAGATAACTCTTGTGCTATATTCAAAACTTATGAATTCTGAACTTCAGAAATACTTAAGGTTAATACAACATTTTAAAACATGAATAATTAAAACATAAAAACGATTAATTAGAGATTAACTTCTCCGACAATTCAGCATTCAGAATATCTCTATCCTGTCACATATCCAAAACCTTCGAGCACCGAACCGTCGAAGTATTAATGACATTTATGATTGACTAAGGTTAATGATTTTAGTAAATATTACGAATCACCATGTAATAAATTTCATTAAATTTTTAATAAATTCTTCGTCAGTAAATATATACGAAGATCCATAGAATTTATGAATAAAACATTTCGAATTTCAAAGTCATTTTACCATTTGCGATTAGCAGTTTTTTATTCAGTGAAGAGTTTACAGACTTCTCTTGTTACAAGTAGGCTAATTTTATTTTCTTAAGTTACATGTATGCATATATTATGGATGCAATTTGTTTCATGACCCCATTCCCCCTGATGAACTGGAGTTGGACCCCGACCAGTTCTAAGCCAATACATTTTTACCACTGCAAATTATAGGAAGAAAATACAAGAGATTTCTTTTATGAAATCTGTCACAGCGTAGTGGTACCTGTTCACATAGCTATCTATGGCCACCCATTGCCCAATATTTCATAAAATATTATGGGGAACTTAGGCACACTTGCAGACTGGTTCATTGAGGAGAATTTCTCCTACATTAGAGTATTTGGTTGTTTCGTCCCTCCTCATGCTCTTCCACAGTTTTTACCCGACAGGCTGGTGTGCAGAGAAGTGGCATACCAAACAATAGCAGGAGGTATCACCAAGGATTTGAAAGCAGCTCAGAAAAAGGCATGGTCGACTTTCCCCATTCAAGTTGGTATGTTCACATTGTTAGATTTTGGTCATTCCAAAGTTGAGGCTGCAACCCTGGAAGATGTCAGATTAGTTGACATCGAATTTAAGATACATGATCCACATAAGATAATGGAGAATCATTTGGATTAATTTAACATGAAGCGATACATTCACGAGGATTCTCCTTATGATGAGATGTTCAGGGGAATTAGATCCTATGAAGAAGTTCAAAACAGATTCTAGACTCTGCCTCCTGACCAATAGGTTGGTTTCCTCATCTTCCAAAAGCATAGACAAAAAAAATTGCCTAAGATCTTACAAGGAGACTCAAATCCCATGCCTTCGTCATGGGAAGCTAAACCCATAGGATCTGAGCCAAGTTACTCCACTAAGAACAAGTTGAAGAAGTCCTGAAAAGTTCAGAAGGATTGTTTCAAGAAATAAAATCATCATTGCTAGGTCTAAATGATCAGCAAATATTAGCCCAGTTTGAAGCTTTCATGAATCAGGCACAAGCTATTCCTCATTCAACAACAACTACTCCTATTGTTACCCCAAATACAACAGGTCAAGAATATTCCACATCAATTTTTTCTCTTATTCCATCATTAACCCCTTTACAGACAATTTTTGGAGATCCTAGTTCAAAGCTCATTCATGTAGGTGATCTTACTCCTATCTTTCCTGAAGAGATGCCTCCCTCAAGTTTCTTTTTCATTAAGAAACGAAAAGCTATGGTAAAAAGAGAATCTCACCAAAAGGATGGAGAAATCACTAAAAGGAAAAGATTGGTGTATGATGGGAAAGACAAAGATGATCCTAAGTTTGCAAAAGAAGTTGCATATTCACTAGGGGCTTTTGCCACTTCCAATCTGTTAGCTCTCTGTAAACTTCATTCGGTTGAGAAACAAATGACAGAGGCAACCTACAAACCAACTTTAAGACCCGAAACTAGCCTTTCGGACCTGGAGAGGGCTCGAGAGAGAGACTTTGTCTCAGTACAGGATATGGCTTTGAGATTTCGGCTAGATTTAACACCTTTAAATAATAATTTCTGGTTCCATTAGTGAAAGAGAGTAAGACCTCGGGCTATGGATTCAATTTAAGAAAACAATAGAAACAAATGACTTGGTGACTGAACTTGAGAGGATAAAGGCTAAGTAAGCAACAGTATTCAGTTTAAAATCATTGTGTGTGGTGAGGAGAAAAAACACATGAAGCAACTCACAGCACCGTTGAGGATGAATTCAAAGTTAACTTAGAGGAAACACGGTTTGTCTAAATGGCGTGAATCCGAGGGCGCTACGCAGCGAATACTAGGTTTGAAATTACATTCTGATTCAGACAGAAATAGATATGAATAAAGAATACAGGAAGTGCATACTCAAAGAAAGGAAACAATACATCCAACTGCTACAATTATAATCTTTTCATCAAAGCTTCAGGACTTTTGCATTAAATTTTGATCGAGCTCAAACTACATTCAATAGTCACTGTCTACACTAGTTTTTTCCAACCAATTTGGCTTACATTGAAAGGATGAAATATATAGGCAAGGGCGCCACTTGGGCTGCCCCACTCTCTAGCTACTATCCCTAGAATTTAGGAAACTGACTATTCTTTGTTAAATGACTCTTCGTATGGCACCTTTCCAGAAATAGAAACCAATTGTATTCGGTCATGTCATAACCACTTGTCTTTGCCACAGGTTTCGGTTATCAGCAGGGTCTCGTCATGGGGAGGCTGATGTGTCAATGCCTTCCTTTGACAGGGTATCCAAACAATCAAGTGCTCTGGTCAGACTCCCGCCATCCATTGTAATGGCATTGGTTTATGCCACGTGCTCATTTGTTGGGGTGCATATGTGGCGAGTGACTGCCAACTGTCAAAATCGTTACCAAAATGAAAAAATTGTCCAAGGGTGGCGCCTTCCTCAAAACTGTCAAAATCCCCACCACGATTTGAGAATACAAGACTGCAGTCAGTTAATCACGTTTCTTCTACGCGCTGGCAAGATCTGCGTGGAGTTTCTCCCCGGTCGCTTCACATTCTCTAAAGTGATTTGCATTCCTTTCCTCCAATATCCTCTGTGTTTCGTGCAACTATACTATTGTATCTTGTGCTTCCCTAAGTTGTATATTGAGTCAGGTTACATTTCTTTCACGACCTTGTGATGCTGACACTTCAAAGGTCTTCGTTGCTAACTATTTTCTTAGTTCTCTATTTTCCTGGTAAAGCTCGGCGATAGAGAGTTGTGCTTGCTTCAGTTGCTGAGATGGCTCTCAAAAATCGGTGCCTTTGGTGTCTATCCTCCTCGTTCTGCTCCAGTTTTATCAGCTTGTACCTTCAAGAGGTTCCATTCGAATAACACACATAAGTAATTCTTTGGTAGCTGACCTTGCACGTGGTTCTCTTGGGACTTGGGTTTCCCCAGCTTCCTTGTTATTCTTTGGCCTGCCCCTTCTCTGGGGTATTTTGTTGGGGAGGCAAGGCTTCCAACGTTTTTCCTTCGTGCGCAGCCTCTTCCACTCCAGCCTCCGCACAGTGTGATATTACCTTTTCCACAGGCAGAGGGAAATCTCCCTTTGGATCCTTGGGGATGCCTGTTATGAGCAAGAACGAATCCTAGTTTCTTCCCAACCATCTTAATTATTCAACTACCAACAATTTAATCAATGAGACATGAGAGAGTTTCTTTTTTGATTGACCCTCTTCAGCCTGGGCATTGTGCGCCATCTCTCAGAGGTTCTAGTGTAAGAAAAAGGGTAGATTTAATGGTCTCCTTCCTATGAAGTGCATCAAAAATCTAATTTGATGCAAATGTATTCTGTCGAACCTTCCTTCAAAGGTGAAATATCTCCTAATTACTCCAAGTAGTTTCCGAAAAGGTTCCTACAAATATCTACTTGGAACGCCTGTCTCGATTTTCCCAGCTAAACAATCTCACTTAATGAAATTTTCATATCACCACGCGTCCAAGGGCATGCATTTAAACCACCTTTCTCTGCACAAAGGGATCTCTGTTTCAATTGACAGAGTTTCCTCAGTTACCTGGAAAGCGACACCTGAGATCACCGCGTGGAATTCATCGAAACTAAGTGCAAACTACTCAGCTAGTCTCATATTGAATCCTTGAATTTTCCCGCAAAAGGCCATGCACCCGAACTATTCAAAGGATGCTCTGACCTCTAGATATTCATTGATCAACATCAAGCTTTGGGGCTCAAGCCCAGTGCTTCTTCCACTTCACATGCCCTTCCTTATTTTTTGGGAGGTTTCCATGGTGCAACGCGTATTTGTCCTGCGCGCAGTGGGTTTGGCACGGGCCCAAGGCAGTAATCTTGATCAACCGGGGCTTGCAAGAAGAACTACAAACAATGCATTAGCTTGAATGGTGAATAGAATGCACACAGGACATCTATAATTTATAACAGAACAGGCATAAGGTGGAATCATTCTAGGAAACAATGAATTCATGGTGACTGGATGTTTCAAAACGAAGTGAATATTTTTCGTAGCACATCTGCGCGACAAGTACACTTCAGGGGGTGTAAAGTACAGTTGATAAGGGTTGCAGGGCATACATGATACGAACATCTTGATTTTTCATTCGTCCAACATTCATAATGAGATGATTATGGTCACTGCACTTTCCGATGCGACTTCTATTAGACAACTTGCCTCGACCCGAGGCACGTAAAAAATTCCTTTTTGACAGGACCCGACTCTTTGGGAATAGACTCGTAATATTTACACATGTTTTGAATCTGACATCCCTTCCCAACTACAAGGGCCAACCGACCACTTGTTGACTTCTACCCCTTTGTTGTTCGGTACCTGACCTCACATGCTTTGACACATAGACAATAACTTGACTAAGACCAACTCTAACTAAAAATAAAATTGACGGCGCTAACATTTGGCTCCAACGGGGATGCTATCCTCCCAGCGAGGTAGAAAAGAACAATAGACCAGGTGCCTGACCATTGGGCCTTATTCAACTTTCAAACACTAAAACAATGGAAAACAAAATGCAACCTAAAACTTATTGACACAGTTTCGACCAGACGTAGCATAAACTTAGGGCCTTCACTTCGGGCTTCAATTTTATGCCGACAGACTGACTCGAAACAAAAATAAAATGACTATTTACAGTGACATGTGACTCAAACGGACTTTATTGCACCAAATAGTGTTTGAGGAACCTGTCATTTACAGCCCCCCAACCAACGCACTCTCCATTTAGTTCTTCTAAAAAATAAGTGTTATTCCCACGATATGCACTGATTTTGAATGGACCCATCCAAATATGATTGAATTTTCCATGATTTCATTTATCTTCATTCCTCGCATCCCATTTCAATACCAGATCCAGCAACTAAAATTCCTCTTGCTTAGAGTGCTTGTCCAAGGTTTTCTTCATCCTTTCCTACTGGAGTTGTGATCAATTGTACACCTTCTCCCTCATTTGTTGTGTGTGGATCAATTGATTTATCCTTCTCTGCATGTTATCGGGCTCGACTTCATGTTCTTGCAACAACTTTCTTACGGGCAACCCCAGTGAGGTGGGGAAAACTACATATGCGCCGTATATGATCTGAAAAGGTGACGTCGAGATGGACTTCTTAGTAGTGACTCTGTCTGCCCATAGTGCGTAAATAAGATTTTTGTGCCAAGCCTTTTTTTTGTCTTGCATGAGTCTCTTGATGATCTTGGTCAAAATTTTATTTGATGATTCTGCTAACCCGTTTCCCTGTGGGTAATACACTGTAGAATGTCTCAGGGTTATATTGTTATCCTGACAAAACTTGTCCATCTTCTTGGACTTGAATGTAGCCACATTATCTGTTATGATATTGATAGGGCATCCAAATCTCGACAGGATGTTTGTCTCCAGAAATTGAATGATGACTCCATTAGTAGCCTGCTTCGTCAGGATCGCTTCTATCTTTTTCGTAAAGTAATCTGTGGCTGTGAGTATCCATCTATGCTGCACCGAGGATGGAGGATGGATTTCCCCTATAAAATCCAAGCCCCATTGCATGAAAGGCACTTCGATCGAGATCGGTTTCAGCGGCAGGGGTTGCAGCTTTCTCCTTCCATCGAAAATCTGACACTCTTGGCAACTGGAAACTTCTCTGTATACGTCTGCAAATATGTTGGGCCAATAGTAACCTTCCCTTAGGATTTTATGTGCGGTGGTTTTCTAGTAGTGATGTCCTCTGTAATCACCTTTGTGGAATTCTTCTATAGCTCATTTTCGCGTCATCTTTCAGCAAACAACTTAGCAATATCCCTCTGGGATCTTTCCAATACAGTGAGTTATCCAAGATGCAGAACTTATCAACCTTGATCTTTAAGAATCTGGCTTTGGTCTTACTTAAACCCAGAGGGGCTTGTAGATTCCTCAACACATATATGATGTCTATATACCATAGTGAATCAATGAACTTTTGAGACACCTATGTAGTTGTTTCTTCCTGAGGATTCTTTGACAGATCAACAATGAAGTTTATTCCCAAAAAATTGCAATTCGACTGCACCACCAACTTTGCAAGGCCCTCACCATTAATCAACTTTGTGGGCTTGATTTTGACGTCGTATTTCAGCATGGCCTCTATCCACTTACTTCTTCTTCCCTCGGGGTCAGGCTGAGTCAGGATATCCTTGACTAACTTGTTGGGCACGTAAGCAATAATGTGGGAGTGTAATATATACGTTCTGAACTCCTTTAGGGATTTTACTAAGGCATATGATTGTTTCTCCATAATTTCATACCTCAATGGGGAATCCCTTAGGGTTCAACTGAAATAGGCTATAGGTTTCTCAAAGTTCTGGTAATATTTCTGTAATAGCACGCCAACAATCGTATGCTCTGACACGAATGAGAACAAGATGAAATATTTCATGAAGTCTGGGCTGGCCAACATGGGAGCTTTAGTCGGCGCTATATTGATATCTTCAAATGATTTCCTAGCTTCAGGGTTCCATTTGATCTTGTTCCCCTTTCTGAGCATACAAGTGATGTGTTTTATAATTTATGTCAGGTTCGGGATGAATCTCCTCAATAAATTTACCTTCCCTGGGAAGGACTGCACCTCCTTTTTTTTGCGCGGAGTGTTGATTTTCAGGATTCCTTCAACCTTGTTGGGGTCTATCTTTATACCCTCTTTCGAGATGATGTGCCCCAAAAACTTCCCCTCTTGCATCCCGAAATGTGACTTTTTGGAGTTCAACGATATGCTGAATCTCCTGCATTTCTAGAATACCTTCTTTAGATGCCCGAGGTGTTGTTCGTCAGAGTCAGAGTACACTGTGATTTCATCCAGATAGATCACAATAAAATTTTCATTTTCGTCAGCAAATGCTATGTCCATTTCCCTATGGAAGGTAGATCTAACGTTTATCAAGCCAAAAGGCATCTTAGCATACATGAACGTCCCCCATGGTGTCGTAAAAGACGTCTTTTCCCTGTCATCCAGGTGTACCAGGATCTGATTGTAACTCGAAAAACCGTTCAGCATCAAAATCTTCTGGGACCCCACCAACTTTTGCAGAATATATTCCATTTTATGGAGCAGGCAGTGGTCCTTGAGGGACACTTTGTTCAAGTTTCAAAAATCCACACACAATCTTATTTCGCCGCTTTTTTTTCTTACGGGCACCAAGTTGGCCACCCATTTTGAAAAACTTAAAGAAATGATAATTTTAGCTTTGAAAATTTTCTTTACCTCTTTTTTGATTAGCGGGAGCAGCAGGGGATTTATCCATCTCATGTTTTGTTTGAAATGCCTCTGGTCTTCTTTGAGAGGAATAACATGTTGAATTACTTTAGTGTCATAAACCTTTAAGTCGTCATAACTTCAAGTGAAAACATCGGGGAAATTCTTCATGAGTTTGATGTAGTCTTGCTTGACCTCTGGACTGAGCCTTTTTTACAATTTGACTATTTTTGAGTTCTCCTGAGTCCCAATGTTGCAATCTTTGACATCCTCATCATTTGCAGTGATCTTGGGATTTCTAGCCATGTCGTTTTCATCGAACATATTTTCCAACGAAACTAACCCCTTTGGGATGATATTATTTTTCAACTGTACTATGTCCCTTCCAGCTATCTGGTTTTGGAAAGGGTCGTCATTACTGTGCACATCTGCACTCTCATATTCATGGAAACAACACTCGTCATCAATGTTTATGTTAGCGAACTCATCTCTCATTAGGAGAAATCTCTCCACCTATTTTTCATCCTCAAACACCTGCCAATATTTGATATTATCAGGAACTTTCAGCCTGTGTTTGGCTTCAATCTCATATTTTCTGTTGGGATAGATGGGAATTTTTAAAATCGAGGTTGAGGTGGCCAATGCATCAACGATCTGATTTCCCCCCCTCGGGATAATCGATAGATCATACTTCAAGAATTCTTCGAGGAGGTCTAGCACTAAGTTCCTGTACACTCTTAGCCTGGGGTGTTTGGATTGATACATGCCTTTCACCTAGTTTATAATGAGCTCAGAGTCCCCATGCACTTCTATCCTCTTCGTGCCTAATTCTTTCAAAACCTTCAGACCCAAAATCAGTGCTCCATGTTGTTCGTACATTCAAAAGTGAGCTTGTACGAGCACAGTTTTGTGCCCACCTTGGGAGGGCTTATCCATACGCTGACCCCTACCCCTTCCTTGCTGACAACGTCATCGAAACCCATGTTCCATATCTCATTCTCCATGCGGTTTCTCAGATCGGTGCACTCTGCTGCTCGTTGCGCGACTTCATCGTCGACATTCATGACGGTTGTCGGTTCTTCCTCTTCAAAACTAAGGTCATTGTAGAATATGGAGGAGATGACCTCAATGTTGACGGAGTAGATAGGATGATTATTTGGCTGTGTCTTACTTTTTACCATGTATTTTAGCAGCACTTCTCTGTAAAACCATCTCTCCTGGACAAAGACAAGAATGGTGGCGTATGACATGTCCATTTGTAGAGTCCCCTTTAACTTCGCAGCCCACGACTTGAATAACAACATGCCAAACTTAGAGGGTGTGTCTACCAAAACCACATCCATAACCATGTTCTTCGAAGGAATTTGGGCCAGTGATATGACCAAGTCTTTGATGAGACCCAAGAACTTGACTTTCCTCGAATCAAAAGAAAAAAGGTCCTTATAGGGCCTGGTGATGTCCAAACCCAACTCGTTCATGATCACCTTTGGCATGAAGTTGTGCGACGTGCATGAGTCCAGCATGGAATTATGCAAGGTCATGTCATGGACCTTGAGACTGACATAGAATGAGGGAATGTCCTCAGTATCGCTTGTCTCCTCTACGCGCGGGCCAAACAAAATGGCAAGGTAATCATCTTGGACATTCAAAGTGTCGGGAGTTTCTCCCATTTTTAGAATTTTAATAATCTACTCCTGATATTCACCCTTTCTGATAAGTTCGTTAAAAGGGATGGATATTTTGATCTTAGCCATTTTGTGCTCAAAGTTAAAGGGGGAAGAGACCCTTTCTACCTCTTTTCCACATGCTTCTCGGCTTATTTCTGGCGCTTTCTTTGGGGGCTCCTCCTTCGAATTTGCCTTTTCATCTGCATCCTTGGTCGGGTCATCTAGCTTCGGTCAGTTTGTGGAAGGGGCGTCCGTTAAAGGTTTCCTTATGGGATTTGTCTACTGAGGTTCGGTAGGCGCCTTCTTGCTCCTGAGGTTATATTGTTTCTGAAACAACATGATAGTGTTGTGATAACCTTTTCTGAATTCTTTTGTTTCCTAGTTGAGTGTGTCATCTGTCTCAAGCATAATATCGTCATTTTTTCTCATGTATTGATCATGTTCCCCCTTCGTAAAAAACACGCCCGTGTCCTTGTCATCACAGTAATGCATTTGGTCTTGGAACATATGATCAAAATCCTCGTCTGCATAATTGTTTTGGAATGGAGGCCTTGTCTTTTGGTCGACATGGTCTCTCTACTCCCTCTATCTAATCTGCAGACCCTGACCCCTTCTGAGGTTTTGATTTCTGGGTTGGGGGTCGTGTTGTTCTCAGGCAGCAGGTTTGTTTCCCATGGACATTATTTCCATCAGTTTCTCCATCGTCTTCATCATTAATTCAAATTTTTCGATGGTTGTGCATCCCCTTGGGGTTTATTATCGCCTCTGTTGAATCTTTGCTTGATATTCCCCGATGCCATCAGATTTACCTCGAATTTGATTGCATCGCTCATCATGGCATCTATATTTTTTTATCTTCTTTCTCTCAACAGCAAGGAGAAATCGCTTTCGAAGGAATCGACATATCACAGCTGCGCAGCCCCGGGGGGTTGCTGGACTTCTATGGGAATTGAGTTATAAGCCCTCATGAAATGGGCTGAGAATTATTGCACCGTCTCCTTCGGTTCCCTCTTCATATTATTTTACTGCGTCAACAAATGCAAGGGGTTCTTCTTGTCTCCCCATCTATTAATGAAAGACGTTTCAAACTTGGCAAAGTCCTGAATGCTTGCTCCTGGGAGGGATTTGAACCACTTCCTCACCTCCCCCGAAAGATTCTATGTGAACAACCTCATTTTCGCATTTGCATAGTCCACCTCCTCTAGGTCGATGAAATCATTGAACCGATCCAGATGCTTTTGGGATGAAACGTTCCCTTCAACATCGTAGATCTTGATCCTCTTGCTGTAATTTTGGGGAAAATCATGCAATTGGTCTGGCAGAATGAGGGGGGAGAATATGGTGGCCATGGCTCTAGGAGGGTTAGGGACTTGGGGGATGTTATTAAGTATCAAAGCTTGGAACATCTTCTGGTCGAAAACTATCTCGTCCAAGTTGGTTTCCGACTTAGACCTGAACAAGGTTTGCTCAAACAGGGTGTCAAACTCAAGGTCGTCAATTCTTTGCGCATCGTATTTGGTCAAGGACAGGGTTCTTTCGAGGTAATAGAACGCATCCTACGCTTTCTCCCTAGTACTACACAGAAGCTTCTCGGTATCGCACACAGGCTCTACAGGGTTTGGGTCAAGATTTTCTCTGTTATAGATCATCTTCGTAGCTAGGTTTCCCTCAGGGATCAAAACTGTAACTTTAGTCCTTCTCCCAGGGAAAATTTATTCAATTCCATCCCTGACAATGATGCCAGAATGTTAGCTCTCTGTAAACTTCGTTCGGCTGAGAAACAAATGACAAAGGAAACCTACAAACCAAATTTAAGACCCAAAACTATCCTTTCTGACCTAGAGAGAGCTCCCTCGGGAGACTTTGTCTCAGTATAGGATATGGCTTTGAGTTGTCAGCTAGATTTAACACCTTTAAATAATAATTTCTGGTTCCATTGGCGAAAGAGAGTAAGACATCAGGCTATGGAGTCAATTTAAGAAAACGATAAAAACAAATGACTTGGTGACTAAACTTGAGAGGATAAAGGCTAAGTAAGCAACAGTCTTCAGTTTAAATCGTTGTGTGTGGTGAGGGGAAAAAACACATGAATCAACTTGGAGCACCACTGAGGATGAATTTAGAGTTAACTTAGAGGAAGCACAGTTTGTCTAAATGGCGCGAATCACAGGTCATTGCACAGTGAATCCTAGATTCAAAATTACATTCTGATTCAGAAAGAAATAGATATGAATAAAGAATACAGGAAGTATGTATGCAAAGAAAGGAAACAATACATCCAACTGCTACAATTAGAATATTTTCATCAAAGCTTCAAGACTTTTGCATTAAATTTTGATCAAGCTCAAACTACATTCAATAATCATTGTCTACACTAGTTTTTCCAACAAACCTAGCTTACATTGAAAGGATGAAATATATAGGCAAGGGATCCTCTTGCGTTTCCCTTCTCTCTAGCTACTATCCCTAGAATGTAGGAAACTGACTGTTCTTTGTTAAATGACTCTTCGTGTGGCACCTTTCCAGAAATAGAAACCAACTGTATTCAGTCGCATCATAACCGCTTGTATTTGCCACGAGGTTCGGTTATCAACAAGGTCTCATTATGGGGAGAGTGATGTGTCGATGCCTTCATTTGACAGGGTATCCGAACAATCAAGTGCTCTGGGTAGACTCTCTCCATCCACTGTAACAACCTTCGTTTCTGTCGCGTGCTCATTTGTTGGGGTGAGTACGTGGTGAGTGACTGTCGACTATCGCAGTCATTACCAACATGAAAAAACTGTCCAAGGGTGACGCCTTCCTCAAAACTTTCAAAATCCCCACCACAATTTGAGAATACAAGAATGCACTCAGTTAATCATGTTTCTTCTGCGCATTGGCAAGAGCCGCGCGAAATTTCTCCCCGTTGCTTCACATTCTCTGAAGTTCTTCACATTCCTTTCTTCTAATATCCTCTCTGTTTCGCACATATGTATTATTGTATCATGTGCTTCCATGAGCTGTCTCTTGAGCCACATCACATTTCCTTCGCGGCCTTTTGATGCTGACACTTCAAAGGTCTTCGCTACTAATTGTTGTCTTAGTTATATGTTTTCCTGGAAAATCTCGACGATAGCAAGTTGTGCTTGCTTCAATTGCTGAGATGGATCTCGAACATATGTGCCTTCGGTATCTGCCCTCCTTGTTCTGCTCCAGTTTTCTCATCTTGTAACTTCGACAGGTTCCAGCCGAATAACGCGCATAAGTAATTCTTCGGCAGCTGACCTTGCACAGAGTTCGCTTGGGACTCGGGTTTCCCCAACTTCCTTGTTCTTCTTTGGCATGCCCCTTCTCCGGGGTATTTTTTGTTGGGGAGACGGGGCTTCCAATGTTTTTCCTTCATCCGCAGAATCTTCCACTCCAACCTCCACGTGGTGTGATATTACCTTTTTCGAAGGCAGAGGGAAATATCTCTTTGGATCCTTGGGGATACCTCCTGTGAGAAAGAACGAATCCCAGTTTCTTCCCAACCGTCTTAATTCTTCAAATACCAACAATTTAATCAACAATGCATGAGAGAGTTTCCTTTTCGATTGACCTGCTTCAGCCTGGGTGTTGTCCGCCATCTCTTGGAGGTACTGGTGTAAAAAAAAGGGTGGATTTAATGGTTTCCTTCCTGTGAAGTGCATCAACAATATAATGTGATTCGAATGTATTATGTTCCTGAAATATCTCCTAATTACTCCAAGTAGTTTCTTAAAAGGTTCCTGCAAATATCTACTCGGAACGTCTGTCTCGATTTTCCCACCTAAACAATCTCTCTTGATGAAATATTCATAGCACCGCACATCCAAGGGAATGCTTTTAAACCACCTTTCGTCATGTAGAGGGATCTCTGTTGTGGTCGATAGTGTTTCCTCAGTTACCTGGAAAGTGACACTCGAGATCACCATGTGGAAGTCGTTGAAACTAAGTGTGAACTGCTCAGCTAGTCTCATATTGAATCCTTGAATTTTCCTGCAAAAGGCCATGCACCCGAACTGTTCAAAGGACGCTCTGAACTTCGGATCTTCATCAATCAAAATCAATATTTGGGGCTTGGGCCCAATGCTTCTGCCACTTTGCGCACACTTCCTTATGTTTTGGGAGGTTTCCATGGTGCAACGTGTATTTTTCCTGCACGCGATGGGTTTGGCATGGGCCCAAGGCAGTAATCTTGACCAACTGGGGCTTGCGAGAAGAAATAAAAACAATGCATTAGCTTGACTGGAGAATAGAATGCATGCAAGACATACATAATTTATAACAGAATGGGCAGAAGGTGGAATCGTGCTAGGTAACACTGAATTCATGGCGACTGGATGTTTCGAAATGAACTGAATATTTTTCGTAGCACATTCGTGCAATAAGTACACTTCAGGGGGTGTAAAGTACAACTAATAAGGGTTGTTGGGCATACGTTATACGAACACCGTGAGTTTTCATTCTTCCACCATTCATAATGAGCTCATGATGGTCACTACACTTGTTGACGTGACTTTTATTAAACAACTTGCCTCGACCCGAGGCACTTAAAAACTTCCTTTTTGTCAGGACTTAACTCTTTGGGAACAGACCCATACTATTTACACATGTTTTGACTCTGACATCCCTTCCTGACTTCAAGGGCCAACCGACCACTTGATGACTTCAACACCTTTGTTGTTCGGTACCTAACCTCACATGCTTTGACACATGGATCATAACTTGACTAAGATCGACTCTAACTAAAAATAAAATTGACGACGCTAACACAATCAATGGTAAGTGGACAATTTAACCAGAGAACTGCAATGGAAATGTCTATTGGTGGAGAAATTATAGAATGAGATACATAGTACAAAACAGGCTGTCAGAAGCAGGATAAATCAAGACATCAAACAAATCAAGGTAAATTATCAGCTTCAGATGAAGCAGTTGCAAGATAAACTTGAGTTAATTTACCAGAGTTCACAGACCAATAAAGGTTTGATCACTCAGCGAGACATTTTGATAGAAGAGTTGCAGGCCAAATTGGCCCTAATAGAGAACACAATGGTAGACATCACTGCGTTCAAAGAACAAGAATCATAAATCAATGAGAAGTTGGAAGTTGTCCAACAAGAGATATTTTAGAAGGTGGATGCTATTTAGAAATGTTATCAGGCAATAAACATTTCTCTGAAAAATGTTTATGTCAAGGAAAAAGATGCATGTGCGGCTAGGTCTAAGTTTCAGGAATTTATCATCTGTAGGAAGAAAGCTAATATCCTTGGTCTTTCCCCTTTCTCACATTATGAACAAGTAAAGGGATAAATGGCCCTGAAATTCTGGGAAACAAATATGGAAGAAGGAAAGAAACTTGCCAGAGATGCAAAGGAGGCCTGTCTGGAGGCATTATCTTCTATAAATAAAAAACTAATTGAATTTGAATGAAATAATATCTCAGAGGCATTGGGGCAGATTGGAATAGAAATGAACCAAGAAAGTTATAGAAAGAACAAGGAGAATATTCATTCGGCCATTCAACAGATGAACCAGATGGATTTACCCAAAATCAATAAGTTGTTGGTGAATCCAAGTTTACAGTACCATATCACAGTCTAATAAGTAAACAAGATCCAGGAGAAGTTGCCACAAGTACAAAGGAAGATGTTTTCCTTTGAATTGAATGAGAATATTGAGCCTTCAAGATTCGCGGTAGCATTGATGTACATGTGCACCCAATTC
Source organism: Picea sitchensis (assembly GCA_010110895.2). Lineage (NCBI taxonomy): Eukaryota > Viridiplantae > Streptophyta > Pinopsida > Pinales > Pinaceae > Picea > Picea sitchensis. The sequence continues at coordinate 51,416 of SNQJ01S0064773.1, forward strand.
AATGAACAGAGGAAAGTGAGTGCAACTGGGAGCAAAAATGAAGGAACATATACAATGCCAACACATCAAAACAAAACTCAGCAATATCTGCATTATGTTATTCCATTCGGATTGTATTCTATTTTTAGAACAGATATTGTGGAAATTCCAACTACTTTTAGTTGATATGATTTTGTATAAATAGATAGATTTTAGATCTATTCAAGGCTGCTTCTAGCCTAATGTAAAAGATAAAACTTTTTGAAGATCAATACAAGTGCAGACATAGATTCTAAGTTTCGTTCCATTTGATCTATGTGCTTCCTCTGTGTTTCCATCTCTCTGAATTTATTTCTGTATTTCTTGAAGAGTGAATGATTACAATTTAGTAACACGTCTACTGTGATCATAATATATCAGAAGTTCATTCAGTAACAACTTTTCCTCTATTATTATTGTGAGTAAAACAAGACCCGTGACCTATTTGAATTACTGCATTATTTATCTCCTTTCAAGGGTGCATCTTCTACTTTTATTCTACTGTAAACAAGGTGAGACTTATCAGTAATTGATACTTGGATTTGTTTTAACAATTTTTTAAATCATTTCTACATCATTTGACATTAAAATTGTGACTCAGATAACGAGATACAACCTCTGTATTGTCTTATCATAAATTTCATTTAAAGATTATTTCTCAAAAAATTGAAGGTAGAAAAAAACACTTATAAAAACATTTCATTTAAAATATTTGATGCTTGACATTATTATTTGAGCCTTAGAATCAATCTCAAGAACAACATCTTTTTGGCGTCATTGTCAGGGAATGGAGAAACAAAATCATCTTTCCCCTGGGAGAACGACAAAGTTAAATTTTGGTATTTTATGGTGAACAAAGATTGAATACATGATAAGGTTCATTTTATATTTCACCTGGCGACTCCATTGTAGGAAAGGATGGCATTCGGTCGAAATAATACCAGGAAAAACCCAGACTACACCAGTTTTGGATCCTGAAAAATTGTTGAAACCGAAGGGATAGCCCAGACAAACTTCTGCATCAGCAGGTAAGATCTATCAACCTAGAGTTACGCAAGTTAATGTTAAGATTCCCGCAGAAGAACTTAATCTTAAAGAAAAATCTAAACAAGTTCATTCTGCAGAAGCATCAACAAGTAAATCTGAAGTTAAACTAGAAACTCCAGAAGTAATTATTCTTGAAATAAAATTTGAGATTGACCAGAACATCCCTATTTTATAGATAGATACTTTTACCAGTGAAAATAAATAATCCATTTCAATCCCTACTATCATTATTACATAGTCGATTCTTTGTCTTCCCTGAGTAAAATTTTATGTTTCCAAAAACCCTGAATATTATTTTTTATACTCAGATTCATCCCCTATTACTTCTCCTATCTATACATATGGTAAATATGAGAAACCAAGCTCAAGTTTTATTTTTCCCCCTCATCTAGATATTTCATCTCCTCACAATCATTTCCCTTAACTTCATTCACAACATCCTGAAGTAGTCAAAAGTTCAGTAGATCAGTCTTTTGAAGTTTTTGATAATCTCCTTTTTAGTCCTCCAATTCCATCTCCTAGACTTTCAATGGCCGGTGCTAGAGGTGCTGGTGCTGGAGGTGCCAGAGGTGCAGGGGTTGGTGGACAATAAACTATACCCACTCAACCACCTAGGATATTTTCCAAGGTCACTGCTGGATATGCTCCCTTAGTTCTTCCTGCTATCCTGCATGATTTACCTGAAAATTACATGAAGAGCCTCCCTAAATTCACGGGAGAAGTGAATTTAACAACAACAGAACATATAGTCTTTTTTGATTCATTCGATGATATCCTTGGTGTTGAGCATGAAGATGTTTACATGAGACTGTTAGTACAAACTTTTGAAGGACATGTAATAACTTGGTTCAGAGGACTTCCAATGGACTCTATACCATCATATAATGATATAGAAACTTCCTTCTTAAGGCAATGGGGTGAGAAAAAAGACCACTTATATAACTTAACGGAATTCAGAGCCTTGAGAACAAAAACATCTGAATCGGTCCTAGAGTTCATTCAAAGATTTAATAAGCTTTATCACAAAATCTCGATTGAAGTTAAACCTTCTCAACCAGCTGCAAAAGTCACTTTTGCAGGGACTTTTGATTCTGATTTCACTCTACTTTTGAGAGAAATAAGATCAACTACTTTAGCAGGGATGCAAGATGATCCTATAGATATTGAATCCAATATGATGGAATCTAGGAAGTTGAAAAATAAATTTGAGATGGGAACAAGAGAACCCAGGCGTTTTAAAGAACATGCAGGCCCCTCTGGATCTGGAAAATCTTCAGAGGAAAAAATGGATGAGATGGAAAAAATTATTAAATATTTATCAAACAAAATTTCCAGGATGGAAATGGAAAAATCCAAACCTGATCCATATGTTAGAAATCAATTCAGAAGAAATCCTAACATAAATCCTCAAATACAACAAAGGCAAATAAAAAACGAGGATCAAAAGATTCAAGCTCCTTTTAAAATTGAGAATCACATACAAGGTGATGAGGTCCAAGATTATGATAAGTTGGATGAATATCTAAACAACCTCAATGATGATGTTTTTGATTCTCACCTAACAAAACAAGATTATGAGAAATCCTTGGATCTGGAATCTTTATTTAATGAGGATGAAAATATCAACAATTTTGGAGACTCTACATACAAAGGTCTCACTAATTCAATAATGGCTGAGCTTCATCATAAATATGAGTTTAGGCCAAGAGAAAAGAATCAATAAATACTCCACCAAAAAATATTTTATCATGAAACAAAGAAAATGAGGCAGCAGTTGCAAAACCATCAAATGAAACGCAAGTTGTTCGAGCAAAGGAGGTTGAAGCAAAAGCAGTACATATTAAGAAGCCAGAAAATACAGAAGTCGGAGTTCAGACCAGGGAAATTGAAAAACCAATTAGGACTTTCAATTTAGAGAACAAACTTAATAAAATTAATATTCCAATGCCTCTGGTTGAACTTGCTAGAAACCCAGTCTATAAAAAACAAATCGCTAAAGCAATAATTTTTTCTAATGTTGAATGTCAAGTTGATGTTATCAATTTGTAGGATGAAAAACCTACAATCATGTTTGGACCACACATTGAAAATAGTAAAGATTATGTTGCTCCTTTCTATATTACATTGACTGTGCATAATCATTTACTACACAATTGTATGTTAGACTTAGGAGCTTCACATAACTTGATGCCTAAGATTATCATGGAGAAGTTGGGCCTTCAAATTACCATACCTTACCAAGATCTATACTCTTTTGATTCTAGAATGGTTAAGTGTCTCGGTATGATTAAAGATTTAGTTGTAAATATTGCTCAGGTTCATATGAAAAGTATTCTTATGGATGTGGTTGTTGCTGACGTTCCTGCCAAGTATGGCATGCTTCTATCCATATCTTGGGGTGCCAAGCTAGGAGGATCGATTCAACTAGGCATGACGTATGCTACAATTCCAATTTTTTGTGGACAGTTTACTCCACTGTACAGAAAAACTAGATTGGATTATACTGTAAGTGACCCTCAAAACCCTAATAACTACCCAGTCTATGTTGTTGATCAAGATCTAGAAAATTGTCTATTATCCATAGATGATGATTTTGAATAATGTATAGAAGAAGAAAATAAAAAAATAGAATTTTCAAAGAAAAATATGAATGTTAGAGAAGGGATGTGGAAAATGTTCTTTGATGATGCTTCATCTTGCGAAGGAGAGGCAACTGGAGTTTTATTTATGGCACCAGGTGATGAGTATGTTATTCCTTTCTCTTATAGATTACAATGGGATGTTGATTATACCAATAATGTGTGTAAATATGAAGCTTTAGTTTTAGGATTAGAAGCTGCAAGAAAACTAAAAATCAAACATTTGATAGTTTATGGTGATGTTGAGCTAATTGTAAAACAAATAAAACAACAATACCAAGCTAAGCATCCGAGATTGAGATCATATAGAAATTTTGCCTGGGATATAATAGAGAATTTCTTCTCATCTTTTAACATCCACTCTATTCCCAGAATGAAAAATCAACAAGCTAACTCTTTAGCCAAAGCTGTTGCGACTTTCATACCACCTACTGTTTTGAAGTTGAAGTATCATATTGAGATGAGACATAGACCTTTGATTCCAAACAATGTTCAACACTGGCAAGTATTTGAATATGATGAACAAATCAAGCAGTTTCTGGAAATGGTAGATGAGTTTTCTGAGACCCACATTGGTCAAGAAAATCAAAATGATCCTGCTTGGATTATGCAGGAAGGAGAAAACCCAGAAAGGTTCCAAGATAAAATTGCAAATCATTGCATGCTCTTACTTAAAAACAATCAAATTCCCAGAGGTTTGATCCCTATAGAAAGGTTGTTTGACCAGGATGATATACCTTTAAAGTCTACTTTGTGAACTCAACTTGAAGAAGTTGAAGATTGTAATGTAGGAACAAATGAAAATCCCAAGATGGTCAAAAAATCAAAATATCTTCCGGCACAAATAAAGAGTTAATATGTTGATTTAATTAAACAATATAAAGATGTTTTTGCATGGTCTTATGAAGATTTGAAAACCTATGATACTTCTGTTATTGAGCACAAGATTCCCTTAAAGAATGGTATTAAGCCTTTCAGGAAAAATATTAGATAGATAAACCCAATTCTTCTTCCAGTAATAGAAATGGAGGTTAAAAAATTCCTTGATGCAAAAATCATTGTTCCCCTTAGATACTCTGAATGGGTGGCCAATTTGGTCCCTGTTAGGAAGAATAACGGTGAAATAAGACTCTACGTTGATTTTAGGAACCTAAATCGGTCTTCTCTTAAAGATAACAACCCACTCCCAAAAATGGACCATGTTTTAGAGAAGGTAGTAGGGGCTAACAAGATCTCTATGATCGATGGTTTCTCAGGATATAATCATATTGTTGTTCATGAAGACGATAGAGAAAAGACTGCATTTACTACTCTCTGGGGAACTTTTATGTATGATAAAATGTCTTTTGGTTTAATGAATGCAGAAGAAACTTTCCGGAGAGCAATGGATATCGTGTTAGTCAGTGAGAGAGATAAGTTTGTTGTTATTTATCTGGACGATCTGACAATTTTTTGCAATTATGATGCATAACATTTGGTGCACCTCAAACAAACTTTTGACAAATGCATAAAATTTGGTTTGTCTCTTAACCCAAAAAAATCACACTTTTCCATGCAAGAAGGTAAACTTTTATGTCATATAGTTTCAAAGGGTGGAATTAAGGTTGATCCTAAACAAGTTGAGACTATTGATCTGATTAATATTTCTAGAAATAGAAAAAAGATTCAATCTTTTTTGGGGAAGATCAATTTTTTGAGGAGATTTATTCATAACTTTTCTAAAATAATCAAATTGATTACATATATGCTAAAAAAGGACAACAAAGTAAAATGGATTACAAAAGCTAAAGCATATTTCGAGCATCTTGAAGAATTAAATTCATTGGAAGCACCAACTTCCTTTGTTTTCTAGCTGCAACTAAAAGGAGGCTCCAACCCCCTAGTTTCTCAGGCTACAACCTGAGGGAAGCTCCAACTCCCCAATTCTCTGGCTACAACCAGAAGGAGGCTACAACCCCCAATGTTCTTCGGCTACAACCGGAAGGTGGCTACAACCACCTGTCCTTGCCCCGTCTTACCACCCTAAAGTAGAAGTAGAATGATGGAACCACTGTCACACTATCACTATGAGATATACCGTTGTAAACCTATACCAATAAATCGGAACCATGCATCAACCATGCATCAGCCTGTACCTCAACCTGTAATCAACCTGTACCATAAACAAGTGCATCAACCATGCACCAACCTGTAATCAACATGTACCATAAATAAGTGCATCCAACCAGGTACCAAGTATGTGCCAATCATGTTTCAAATACTCATCAACTATGACTCATCAATATGTACCAACATTATCAACTATAAACCTCATGTATGTGCACCAACTCATCAACTACTTGTCTCAACCATGTACTCAACATGTACCACAACCAAAAGCCCTCAACAATTTTATCATCCAAATCTGATTTGTAGCTCTGTAATAGATCTGGTGTATATGATCACATTCCTACAAACCTTCCTTCACTTTAAAAACAAGAAACTAGCATTTTCATCAAACTTTTCTTTAGTCTCACATGCCTAGTTTTGGATTAGTCCACAACCCTAACTTGAAGTAATCATAACTTTGAACCTGTAATGTATAAAGATATGAAACTGATACACAACATTCTTCGGTGTGTTTAATACAATTCCTCCAAGTTTCACTACTTGCAACCTCTCAGAAAAGGAGTTATAGAAAAAATGGCATACCTTGTTGAATTCTGGCTTATTCTAGAGAGCGACCTTGTAGAGCGTTCTACGCACAAAATATTTGATGAAATGATATGAAAATATTAAAAATCATACTAAAAACTGTACCCTAACCAACACATTTGGTCTCACTGAATTTGGATCTGTTATGAAGAAGTTATGACATTTTTACTCGAAACACCTGATTTTGACTAGTTTCAAGACTGACCACAAACCCTATTTTCCACGGAGTGTAACTCCCAAAATACAACAAACCACAAGATGAATTTTATTTTTATAGATACTTGGATATGTTTTCTCACTTCCATAGCAATTTCACGGTTTCAATCATTATAGAAAAAAAATTATAGCGAAAATGGTGAGATGACCTGTAAATAACATACCTTAGAAAGCACCATCAAAAGAATTTATTCTTCCTTGCATTTTGGCCTTCTTTTCTTCACCTTCACTCAGAATTCAAGTTTATATATCCTTGGTTACCTCAGACACATATAGATATTCAATATTCTCAAGTTTGATTCAAATGAGAGAGCCTTGCCTCTTATTTATACTCTCCAAGTAGCTTCC
>SNQJ01S0064774.1:0-12530 GCA_010110895.2 Picea sitchensis
GGTGTTGATTTCTTGGTTGCGAGTGTGTTGGGCCCCCAACAACTCCCGTTAAATTTTGTTTGAAATTTAAAGGGCCCCCATTGGATTCTTGGAAAAATTCTACTTTTCATTTGCTTTTTGGTTTTATCTTGTTTGATTTGAAGAGAATAATTTCATGATTTCCTTTCTTAAATGATTGATTCCACGTGCTTATCGCTATTGATTCTTCGTTTTTCTTTCATGAGATGAATATTTGATTTTGTGGATTATCTATGATGTTTGAGTATTTTGGCTCCCTAGTTATTCCACAATGCTTGCATTTTCATTTTCCAAGTTGATCTCATGCCTCGGTTTGTGAAAATTGAATTAACATTGATGTTTCAATAGTCTTGCTAAATTTTTGGTCTTTGGTATTTGAGCACTTTGGAATATAAAAAAAAATCAAGTAAAAGTCAAATATTAAGATACTTCATTCGCGCCTTCAAAGAATGCATGTTAAAGAGTAGAAGTGAGCTAACAATTTTGAAATTGCATTAAGCATTAATTTTTACAAGTCGTGAACTTTTGCTTAAAATTATGCATTTTCTATAAGTTTTTTCTCTTTGGCAAGAAAAAAGTAATTCAATCAAGACTTTCTTATATGAACTCATTCCCCACCTTAAAAGAGTATATGTCAAAATTTGGAGACAAGCATACAAATCTTAATTTAAGTGAAAGCATTAATTTTTACCAACATTTTAGTTTTGTTTAAATTATAATTATGTTTTCACTTTTTGTTCATTAACAAGTTTGACTATTTTGAATAATGGGTTCCATATTTCATCAAATAATATTTTGGTTGGTTTCCCATTTTTACAAAATCATTAGATGAGATTAATTAATTAATTTTATTTATTTATTATTATCTCATTTCAAAATAAAAAATAAAAGAGTTATGTATCATTTCTTTGATTTTGTATAAACTCCAAAATAACATTTTTTCTTCTATGCATCAACTTGAATTTTCTAGAATTTTAAGATCATATTTGAAAAGAATATATAACCATAAACACTTTAGAGACTATAGTTAGTTTTTAGTTTAGTTCACTTTAGTTTTGATTTTATTATTTTAAATTTAATTTAATTTTATTAATTATTCGCGATTTTCTTTATTTTGAGTCACTACATAATCATTGATTCTATAGATGCTCTTAAAATATATAATTTAGTGATATGGTTATTTTATATAAGTTATTGATATAGTTATTTTAATATTTTTAGGTGTCCCTCATAATAAATATGGGTTTTGACAAAAACAAAATATGGGTTTTGTCCAAAGGTCCCATCGTCTATAGATTTCTTAGGAAGGTCACGGTTTGAGAGAAAAATCCAGGTTTATAATCTGGGTTTTGCCCAGGTTCGCTAGTTACGACCCGTGTCCAAATGTGCAGCCCAACAAATAAATAAATTTGTAATGCATCTATATGATTGTTTGGTTGGGAAATTAGTTTGCAATTAGATCTGGAGTAATCTTTAAAATCCAAATCCACTAAAATGAGATAGAAAGTTGTTTCACGATTTTTGATTTTGTGAATTAGTTTCAATTCACCCTCATCATCTTTTTGCATAAATATGTCATTGTAGAACTCTAAGAAAGGGGAGAGAGTGGTCTCCATAGACCAAGGAGGAACTATGTTACATTTTTTCAATTTTATTTTTTTCGCAAAATTGTATTTTATTTGAAAGAAGTAGAGATGGAGGCACTATCAACAAAGGGAGAAATAATGAAGACATGGTAGATTTTATTGTGTAGAAATAGTGAATGTATTTTTTTTTTCTTAAAGACCAATATGTAAGTCCATTTTTAAATGTTTATAATACATGGTGGTTTGTAGTGATCCTTTATATAAATTTTCATTGTTTCTGCTTAAAATCATTTCAAATAAGATTTCGACCTTGTTTCAGATTTTGTTTCGAAAATTTACATTACTTATTGATCTTTGGATTTTTATTTTGAAGATTAATACTGAAACTTTCATTCACTATTTCTACTTGTATCAATTTTTGTATTGAAAATGAAAAAATGCATGTGTTATCTGAGTTGATTTTAATTAATTATAGCTTTCATATGTTTGATCAGTTTCATTATGTGAAATGTCTTTGATTGTTTCTCTTTCACATTAATAAACAAATACTAAAATTTGTTCGAGTTTGTTTCAACAAACTTCTTTAAATTTTTCATTTAATGTTGTCTATCAGGGAGATTTTTCTTTCTTGTAGATAACAAAAGTTATACCAATGTGAAAGACAATTCAATTATTAAACCTAATCCACGCCCCTGGCAGGATAGTTATGTGTGTTTCTTTAGTTATATATATATATATAGGTTCGACCAAACTGTTGTGACAATTTAAATATCTCTCACTTATTTGCATTTAAAATTACTTGTTTCTATTTCTTTTGGTTTGATTATAATATGTTTGTTTGTAGATTAGTTTACTTTTGTAATATTTTTTGGTTCAGATTTATTTTTAAAAGTTCTTGAAAATCTTCATTTAACAAGATTCTCGAAATCTTGTAACTTTTGTATTATTTGTAAAATTTGTAAATTTGTGTCTAAATTAGTTAATGATTTGTTTTAATAATTATTGTAAATATTAGGGATTTACTAGTTAGTAGTTAGTACTCTTAGGAAAACCTTTCATTATCTCCTTCTTTATAGAGGATATTCCCTTATTGGCTAACAAAGCCATTAAACCTGTCAGCCATTCCAAATGGCTTGGGTTCTATTCTAAGGACCTCAGACCGGGTTGTTTCCTCTTATAGTTGACGAGTGGTTAGTTTCACCCATCAATAAATGGGGCTAGAAGGAGGGCCTGAGGTAAATTAAATGATTAAATGTTTTTAGTTTCAAATTATTTGATTTAATCATTTATCCCTTAGCCTATAATTATTTTTGATTTACTATTATCCTTCTTTGATGTCATTAACGTGCTTGAAGGAAAGTTGGATGGAAAGATAATATATTTTCATTCAAATTCTTTATTTCTACATATAATCAATGGCTCCTGCCCAAATTCCTGTATGGGAACGCGTTTTCAATCTCCCATCAGTTAATATTCCCAACAAGACAATTTCTCTCTTGTCGAAACTCACATTTGATGGTGAAGGGAACACATCTGCAAAAGATCATTTTTATAAATTTGGTTTTAAGTGTTTAAATCATAATATCATTAATACTAATGTTGTATGCATATTGTTCACTCTCACTTTTCAAGGTCGGGTTAAATGTTGGTTTGAATATTTTCTGGCTAATTCGATTAATTCATGGTTTGAGTTTGGAACTAAGTTTTATCTGATTTTAACAGTTTTGATTATGATGAATTGGGTGAAGAATTTAATTCTTTAAGGAAAGGAAATGATGAATAATTAGAAGATTTTGCAATTAGTATCATACATGTTTGTACTAGATTCCCTTTCAAATAAATGCCTCTTATTCATTAATGGTTTTGATATCTCATTTCTCTTTCAGATGAAAACGATCAATTAATTGTTAATCAATCTGAATTAGACAATAATATTTATTCACTTGTTGGTTTGAATTTTCACGATGATCTTGAAGATTTAGAAGTTGTAGAAGCACAATATTTTTTGTCAACTTCTTTCATTTTGTTAGATCAGGAGCAACATGATATTTTAGAAGATGCAATTGTCACTCCTGATAATTCTTTTTCATTGATGTCTTCTTCTAATGAGAAAGAAACTTTAAGTTTAGTTAAATACACATGTCATACTCTCCAAGATACTACAACTATTTCAGAAGTGAAAGAGATCGAATCTAAATTTGGTGATCATGTTATTGGTAAATATCTTTCTAAATTATTTGAACAATATCAACTATGGGAAGATGCCATTATTTTTTTTTGTGACTGGAGGAATCGACAACTTGCGGTCCTCGTACTCACGTGACATGGGGTTGATTCTCATCTGCTACCTCTATAACCTCCAGGTGTTTCCACACAACCCGCAAGCATGGAAGATTCCATTATTAGTCAAACTATTAATTCCCCATTAATTACTGAATCATCTCATAACTCTTGTGATTTTCTCTCACACAATGAATATGATTTTGTCTTGAATAATATTTCATGTTCATATTTTTCATGAGAGCATACAATGGAGGTTGATCACTTTATACAAGGAGAAGAAACAAACACACAGTTGAAACCACCCATGGAATAGTCTTCAGGAAATAAGATGTTATTACGTGATTCTGCCTGTGAAGATGTTTCTTTGTTAAGAGACTCATTTTATTTTCTTAATTCTTTGACTCATTATGCTTTGTACCCTGATTTATTTGATCATAATGTGATGCATGTTCCAAATTATTTTGAATTACATTTTGCATTGCCAGAGTTTAATAAGGTACAAACTAATTGTAATGTGCATATAGAGGAAAAAGAAGATGATGTTTTCTCACAACAATGTTTTAGTCCTTTTTCTAATCACTCTTATGCACAAGAATTAGGAATTACTTCAATAAGAAAATTTCAGATTATGTCTTCTATTGATCCATCTAGATCTTTTGAGGAATCTTGTTCCTTCCATAATAAACCATTGGAAACTAAAGTTTTTAATGAAACTTATAATGTTTTCAATTATCGTCATAGTGTCGATAACATGCCTATTTTGACGAGAAATGATAACTCGCACACATCATTTCCTTTTATTTATTCATTACAAGTTTATTACGAGGGGTATGAACTTCATATGAACTTTCAAGAAAATGTGACAGAATCAAGCATTATATTACCTTCTCCTTTTCTTGAATTAATATTTGAATCAAATCATCATTACAACATCAAGATTCTTTCCATAATATATTTTCTCATGATCCTCGTCATAAATATTTTTCATCGATAAATTCCTTCAAACAAATCTTTGTTAGTAATTGTACATATCATGATTGGATTGGAGATTGTCTTGAGCGGTCTTATTGCGAAAAGTTTCATGAGACTGGTAAGGTTATCCTCACATTATTTGTGAGTAAAGATCAAGAAGGTAAGTACAATGTTTTTCTTCTTTATTTTGAGGTACTTCAATTCTTGTTACTAATATTAGATTTTGTTTTCTTTGCAGGATCGAAGTTACATGAATAACTTCATTGGAAATATGTTTTCACTTAGTATTTTGATATTTGATGTAGTTTAGAGTAGGTTTAGGAGTAGATTACTTTTTTTTTTCAATTTTTCTTTTGGAATAATGTAGTTATGAAGAGGTCCCCGAGGTGTAGGATAGTCAGTGACAGAGTGTGCTATTAAGGCGCTCTGTGATGTTAAAGTCACTGGTTTGAAACCTCTAGGGACAAAACATCCAGCCATGTTAAGGGTTGGTGTGGCTCAGGTCGGGTGCGATCCCTGGGTGATTTTGATGGCTTAGATGCCCTTGAGTCGCGGTTTCTTAGCCACAGGTTAGTCCCACATGTCACGGACAAACTAACAAACAAACAAAAAATGTAGTTATGAAGACACATTGATATCAAACATACAAGGCGAGCCATCATCATAATACAGTCAGGGAAGTTTATTTTAAATTATTTTTTCTCTTTTTTATTCCTACATTTGTTCATAATTGTTTTGGTTTAGCATTTTTGTTTATAATTCATTAATTCTGAAATGTTTAATGCCATCATTTTCAAGCAATAATATTTTTAAAAGAAAGTAAAGAGATAAATAAATTAATCTTTAAAATTCACATTAATTTTCCCTTGACATAAAATTTCATGAATATGACATACCACTACACATATTTTAATTAAGGACTTTCCTTGCTCTTTTGAATTGTCCTTTTATATTTCTTTTCTTTTAATAATAAGTTTGATTAAATTAACATCTCATTCATTTTTAAATGATTTTTTTCTATATCATTAACTTAAGGAAAGAACTTTCCTATATACAAGACATTTAAATGATTTAATTCTTCATTTTGATTTATGATTATGTTTTACGTTAAGAAAAAATTTTAAGGAAATTTTTATTTTTTTAAAATATAGTATAAATTTTCCATCAGTATCCATGGACAATACCTTTTTAGAAACAATCAATAACTAGTTTACTTTTAAAGGAATCTATTTTAAGAAACTCATGGAAGTCAATGGTTCTATTAATCATTTAACCTTTTATGCCATCCCATGCTCTTAAGGAGTTATTTATTTAGATCTGCTTCCCCATCCTTTAGAAAAAATTTGAAGAGATTAAATCATTTACCATAGAAGGATCCCCTGTATTTAAAGGAACAAGAACAAAGGAATCTAACTAAAGGATGGGAGGTATCATTATGAGCTGACCTATCATGACCATGGAATATTACATAGTGACATTACTACTATTGGTCACCAAGCCAGGGTAATGTCTTTTAGTCCAAGACTAAAGGAAATGATGTCTCATCACGAGCCGCTTGTTCACTTATGTAGGTTGTTTGTGGATGACAGTGTCATCAGCTGGTTTCCAAGCCAAGGTAGTGGCCTTATGCTCACTTCCAAGAGAAAAACAAAACTATACTTATTTATTACAAGACTGGTCTACTATGTATCTACAACTATTTGATGGTATTAAAGCATTCGAATGGGTTAAAAGGTATCCTTGTCGAGGCTATAGACTCCTTCTAGTAGAAATGGCCATGCATGTGGTATTGAGGTCATTCTTTTATACTAGTTACTCATTTGGTGACTTGGTAATTCTTAGAATTGATTCCTGGTAAAGTATACTTCGTTTATCATTAAATTAGTTTCTTATTCTTCAAATCTCTTTGGATAATAGTGGAGATATTTTTACTCATTTTGATAATCTTTTAAAGTTCAATTTTATCTATATAAACCAATCAATAAATTTAAATCATGGTATTTAAAAAAAATCAATGAAAGAAGACCCTTATCCTTCAGTTCCTTGTGTGTGTAAACCTTTATATTAATTAACTAGAGATAATCACTTCCCCTAATGTGTCTCCATTTGTTGGGCCCCAAACAACGGTCATTAAATTTTGTTAGAAATTTAAAGGACCCCCATTGGAATCTTGGAAAAATATCACTTTTCGTTTTCTTTTTGGTTTTATCTTGCTTGATTTGAAGAGAATAATTTCATGGTTTCATTTCTTAAATGATTGATTCCTCGTTCTTCTCACTATCAATTCTTCGTTTTTCTTTCATGAGATGAAGATTTTATTTTGTGGCTTATCTATGACGCTTGAGTATTTTGGCTCCCCAGGTTTCCCACAATTCTTGCATATTCATTTTCCAAGTTGATCTCATGCCTCGGTTTGCGAAAATTGGATTAACATTGATGCTTCAACAGTCTTGCTAAGTTTTTGGTCTTTGGTATTTGAGCACTTTGGCGGATCAAAACAATTCAAGTAAAATTCAAATATTAAGATACTTGATTCGCGCCTTGAAAGAATGCATGTTAAAGAGTAGAAGTGAGCTAACAGTTTTCAAATTGCATTAAACATTAATTTTTACAAGTCGTGAACTTTTGCTTAAAATTATGCATTTTGTATAAGTTTTTTTCTCTATGGAAAGACAAAAGTAATTCAATCAAGACTTTCTTATATGAACTCATTCCCTGCCTTAAAAGTTATTGATATATTTCTTTTAATATTTTACAAGTGTCACTCATAATAAATTCCATTTCCACTTGAAATAGAATGCACTTAGGGCACACGTGTGAGCATCCATGATTGTGAAGTTTCAGCCCGAAATTATAGCACCCAACAGACTTCAGACGTGATTTGCAAGAAAATGAAGACGAATTTGAAAAAACCAAGATGTGGATTTTCCATAAGGTCCTAATTTAGGTCCCCCGTGAATGTATTTCTTAGAAAGGTCATGGTTTGGGAGAAAACTCTAGTTTTCTAATCTAGATTTTGCCCAAATTCGCCAGTTACAGCCTGTGTCCAAATATGCAACACAAGATGAGCGACTATCCAGCAAAGAAATCAATTTGTAATGCATCTAGATGATTGTATGGCTGGGAAATTATTTTACGATCAGATCTGGAGCAATCTTTACAATCCAAATCCACTAAAATGAGATAGAAAGTTGTTTCAAAATTTCTAATTTTGTGAATTAGTTTCAATTCACCCTCATCATCTTTTTTCATAAATACGTGATTGTAGAACTCTAAGAAATGGGAGAGAGTGATATTCGTAGACCAAGGAGGAACTGTGTTTCATTTTCTCAATTATATTTATTTTGTAAAATTGTATTTTATTTCAAAGGAGTAGAGATGCAAACACTATCAACAAAGGGAGAAATAATGAAGACATGGTAGATTTTATTTTGTGGAAACAATGAATGTATTTTTGTTCTTGAAGACTAATATGTAAGTCCATTTTTAAATGTTTATAATACATGGTTTGCAGTGATGGAACTTTATATAAATTCTCCTTGTTTTTGCTTAAAATCATTTCAAATAAGATTTTGACTTTGTTTCAAATCTTGTTTCCAAAAGTTACATTACTTATTGATCTTTGGATTTTTATTTTGAATATTAATACTGAAACTTTCATGTTGGATTACTGAGAGGGGGGGTGAATCAGTAATAGAGAAATATAGTCATTTTTAACCACATTATGCAAGTGTTATTATATTTAAGATCAATATAGCATTATCATCCAATAAGTGCAGAGTAAATAAACCATGAACAATGAACAATCATACACATACACAGTACACCAGTATTTTTACGTGGAAACCCAATGTAGGAGAAAACCATAGAAGTCTTTTTCTTATTTGTCTTTAAGAATTACATTCATGGGAAGCACCAACTTCCTTTGTTCTCGAGCTACAACTCAAAGGAGGCTCTGACCCCCTATATTTTCAAAAGATAGCCTGAGCAAAGCTTCAACTCACCAATTCTTTGGCTACAACCAGAAGGAGGATACAACCCCCTATGTTCTCTAGCTACAACCGAAAGGTGGATACAACCGCCTATCCTTGCCCCATCCTTCCACCCTGAAATATAAGTGTCAAATGAAGAAATCACTACCACATTGTCACTGTGAGATATACCATTGTAAACTTGTACCAACCTGTACCAATGACTTGTAGCCAACCTGTACCACTACTCCATAATAAACTTTTACTTGTATTGAGCTTGTACCAACCAAAAAATCTAGATACACGACCTGTTTGTTTTGTAGCGTGTGTATGTACGCGCCCTATCTGTACTTCAGCCCATGTATGTACGCGACTTGTTTGTACTGCATCCTATGTATTCCTTCTGAAACAAGGGTTTTCCACTTCTGTTGAAACTCAAACACTATGTTTCATCTTGTCAACTCAACCTGCAACATATCACTGTGTGTAACTTGTATTTGTTCCCTGTGCATACATCCTCATACATATCCCTTAACCAAATGTATTTATATCTCTCTAGTCATTTGCCATACAAGTATAATCAAGAACAAGTATAATGACCCTCACATGGACTAGAGAACAAACTGTTTTTGATATATAACCTTTCAATACATCAACCACTTCACAAGTACAACCTCTCAACCATCTAAGATGTATCAAAGATAAATATTTATTATACTAGCATTGTATTTTTGTAGATCTGACTTATACAGAAATTCCCATGCAACCACTAATCTCTCTAGGGAAAATCCTTAAACCCTCATAACCATTTCTCATGTAGACAACAAAACCCAACTACTCATAGAAATAAGACATACCTTTTGAACCAATAGATAGATTTGATGTACCTGATCACTATAGACCTTCCTAGGAGCTTGATTTCAGGCACTAGAGACCTGGAATATTCATCCTCTGAATTTTCTAGGGATTTTTCCTCATGTATGCACCCTATTATACTTTTATCCCATGTACATACGTGCCCTGCTCCACTGCAGTCCACGTACACCTTAAAAACTAGCGTTTTTTTAGTATTTTCTATAATTATGAAACTTTCGCCATCAACTCTTCATGCTACCTCATAATTGTGCAACTTCATATGTATCAATGAGTACCTCCAATAAAACTTACACAATAATTGATCTGAAAATAGTGGGCTAACTTGTTATGCTATGCAAGAACCCTCTACTTCATTAAAATAAAACTTTACAGGACCTTGCTCCATGTGTTAAAATATGCAAGATAAATTATGTGCCAAGTTTATGTTTCTTCTTCTAAAATTTTATGTGTGAGGAAATGTTCTTTTAAATGGTTAAATATGTACTTTAAATAAATACACAGAAACATAACTTGCAGCAAATAAACCATCAAACTCACAACAATAACAAGATGATAAAGGAGTTCACCCCTCTCTGGGCTACATCTCCTTGAGCCTCCATCAATGGACTTGGCTCTCTGGGATTAATTTGTCAAATATTATTTTACAAGCTATTGCTCAACTCCAATGGAAATAATGACTGTACCATTGGGTTCAGAATACATAAAAACCCCAAAAATGACTAATAGAACTCTGAAAATGGATCATGGCTCATCTGGGCATGACCTCTTCTACATGTGGCCTTAAGCTTCCCTGAGCTTCTCTGTGGAAAAAACACCTGTAAAAGTCCTCAAATGGATCTGAAACCTATCCCAAAGTGTTCAGAGCATAATAATTAGCCAAAAATGATTATCCAATCACAGAAAATAAACATGGGCTCATCTGAGCATGACCTCAAACAATGAGGGCTTCAAGCTCCTTGGAGTTTCCTGAAACTTCAATGGTTAAAAACCTGCAAAAGAAGTCTTCAAATGCCTTTGAAAATAGTTCCAATGGATTCAGAACGTCCAAAAACCCTTAGCTGGGCTTTTTCGGCACCTCATTTGGCCCAAAAATGAAGAAGATAGGCCTCCTGCCATTTTCTTCCTTCAAGCTTGTTGTCTCTGGTTCGCCAAAACGCACCTCTGTGTGTCCAACCTAGCACACACGCTCAAATTCATGCTAAAACCTAGCACACGCGCGTAACCACAAAAATGGTCAAACTGTCGAATGGTTATGGGCGCGCCTAGCCCCTAACCGCCAAGGCCGTGGTCACAAGGGTCCATGCGACCTCGCGCTCAAATAAAAAGGGCTGAGTTTTGCACTAATGATTAAATGCCACTTGTCGAGCATGTGGTTAAACCGTTTAAACTGAATCCAAAACCCCGCGCATTTGCTTGGCTGTGGTCACATGCTATTATACACAAGACCGTGGGCTTTAAAAATCATTGGAAACACGTGCATATTTCCGTGTGTGGTCACATACCAAAACACATAAAATCTGGGGTAGGGCTAAGCCCCAGCCCGACCCCCGCACCAACCATTAAACAAGTCAAATTCAAATATATATCAAACCACGTATATAACAAGGCATATCGTATAACGCGTTGGCAGGGCGAACTTTGCAAAGACTTTACATGCGTGTGGGGAGGTCCGGGGTTCGATCCCCATGGGCTCCATAATATTTTGAACTAGCAACTAATTACAACGGTGCCACATGGCAGCCCATGACTGGGCCACATGGCACCACACCATTTACCAAAATGATGCCACGTGTCGTATCGTGATTCGCCCAAATCTACCAATAAATGAATGCCACGTCACCATCTGCCACCTTAGTGTATGGACGTGCCACATCATCATATGGCCTCTGCCACGTCAGCTGTATGGACTGTACAGTCAGCACAATTTTTTTGCCTGTTTTGTGATTCGAACAGATCGCGATATCTCTCTCATCCGATGTCTGTTTAAACCCAAACAAGTTGCATTGGGTTTTTGATGATGAGGGCTATGCACCCGTTCATTTTGAGGCAATTCTGAGAACTTTGTTTTTTGAGCTAAATTTTGACCCCTAGTCCATATTTTGATCACGCCTTCCCACTGAAAGGATTTTGGACCCACAAAAGATTATGATTATCTGTCTGAGCTCCAATACTCTTCTGCTTTCAAGTTCTATCAACTGATTCTACTTGAAAAGTCTTTTCAACAATCACCTGGATACCTTGACATGCCTTGCACTGCAACTAGCTATGTCCCTCAACCATTGTTCTCTGGATGCTGCTAACCCACTATTCTCTTTGTGCTTGGAAGACTGCTAATCTTTCCACTGAGAATCAAGTCCCTCTTATGAACTCTTTGGCGTCAAAACAATTCCGCTCTACAATCGCTGCAAAAACTTTCCTGCGACATCTTGTCACAAACCAAGAAAACCATCAATCTTGAAAACAAATTTATACAAGACTGAAAATGATGCCAAAAAAGTCTTTTTTCTCTTCAAGCAAATGGTCGCATCTTGTGCTTCATCAAAGCACATGGCGTTTTCCTGCATCTTGGTGTACTCAAAATCAACTTACAAGCCAACAAACACCATCGACTAAACACAAGTCAAAAAACATGATCGACACAACATAGTCGTCAAACAATCATCGACACCAGTCGAGACTCATTTGAAACATATCAACCTTCCCAAAATGACAAGTTGACATTCATGATACACAATCATGTTACAATCATGAATCATTCATGATGAACTATCACCAGGTTCACTGCTTACACATACACAAAAACAAATGCATGTGTATGACTCTT
>SNQJ01S0064774.1:12540-36427 GCA_010110895.2 Picea sitchensis
GACATCTTTTACTTTCTCATTTCCTTCATAGTTGCTAATAAGTTTATCCCACATTTCTTTGGCAGTTTGAAGATGCATCGCCTTTACAAACTCGGCTTCTGCAATTCCATTCAAGATAGAATTCATTCCCTTAGCATTAAAGCTAAATTCTAACTTATCATCCTTGGAAGCTAACACAACAGGTTTTATGTATCCAGTCTCTACTACATCCCAAACATCAACACCTAAGGCCATTAGGTATGTTCTCATTCTAACCTTCCAAAAGGAAAAATTTGTTCCATCAAATAGAGGAGGCTCAGTGGCTTTATTCCCTTCATGACTTGTCATGTTTAAGCTTACAGATCTACCTTTAGATAAAAGGAACTGACTTTGATACCAATTGTTGAAATTACTAAGGCAACTGAGAGGGGGGGGTGAATAAGTTATTACTGTGCTTAAAAAATATTAAGTCTATTAAGCCATTTTTAATCTTTCATCAAGTGACCATCAATATGATATATAATATGAACAACATAAATAATGAGCATCAATCACACATAAGATATACACAGAGATAGATTTTCACGAGGAAACCCATAAAGGGAGAAAACCTCTTCTTCTTCGAAATGATAGGCAGTATTTTAAGTTATGTACATCATCTATGTTTGAGCACCAACTCAAAGTGAGGCTACTATCTCTGTTTTACAAGCTCCAACTTGTTGAGAGCACCAACTCTCTGGTTTCTCTAGCACCAACTAGAAGGAAGCACCAACTCCCTGAGTGTTCCAGCACCAACTAGATGGAAGCACCTACTTCCACTTATACAAGCACCAACTTGTTTGAGAGAACCAACTCTCTGGTTTCTCTAGCACCCACTAGAAGGAAGCACCAACTAGATGGAAGCACCTAATTCCACTTATACAAGCACCGACTCTCATATAGAAAACTCTGTGTTTTCCCAAGCACCACCCTTCCACCCTATTTTCTAGCCACAACTAGATGGAAGCTACAACTCCCAATATTCAAGCACCAACTCGAATATCAGAGGACCACAGTCCTCCGTAGCACCACCCTACCTCCCTTATTATAAATAAATGATTGAATAACCAACAACACAGATAAATCGATTGTTACCACTTCTTCTTTGTTCTATAAATCTGGTATGCTTCTAACTGTTCTGCAATTCTTCTCTTCCTCTGTCTATTATGCAATTCTGCTCTGCTTCAGTCTATTCCTCATATGTTACTCATCTATGATTTTTGTCTCACACTGTGCATACTGTTGGTCTCACACTGTGCATACTATAATTTTCCCTTTCTTACAGTTCAACTCATTTTTCATTCAGAATGACCAACCCGACACAGTCATTGCGTGTTACTTTTATACACTACAACCCCTTCAATTACCCCTCAAATCCCTAGAACGACGCTTCAACCACTGAAATTCCAACCGTCCAAGAACCATTATTCGGTTCTTCTAACTGAATCATAACTGAACAATTAATCATGAAGAGCAACAATAGCCCTTTGATCAGATTTCCAAGTATCCAA
Source organism: Picea sitchensis (assembly GCA_010110895.2). Taxonomy (NCBI): domain Eukaryota; kingdom Viridiplantae; phylum Streptophyta; class Pinopsida; order Pinales; family Pinaceae; genus Picea; species Picea sitchensis. Next base: position 14,070 of record SNQJ01S0064774.1, read on the forward strand.
CACCATTGGATTACAAGCACAAGGTCTCGCGTTGATTTTTCCATTTTGCATTTTGGCATTTCGGCATTCCTATTGTGAAGAGTATCAACTCTTCATGTTATGATCACTGAAAAGGAGCTTAGCTTGGTGCTAGCTCCTCCCTCTCACATGAACACAACCTACACCAAAAGGTGTTTTTCGCATTTCGGCATTTCGGTATTTTGGAGTTCGAGACTTTGTGATGGTGGAGTTTCTTTTTGCTATGTAAAAACCCCAAAATAGAAAGTTCTGATGTGACGTAAACCTGTTGACATGACACGTGGATTGACATGTGCCGAATATATGCCATGTGTCACTCTAATTCATGATTTACATGTGCCTGAAATGTTGAATCAACTTGACACTTGTCATTCCTTGATTGTGCCACATGTCCTTAGTTGGCGTGGTTTGTTGATGTGTCTGTTTTGGGATTTCGAGGTATGCTACTTCAAAGGTTAAATTTACTTTGATATTTGATTTCCCGGTCTGTGAAACTCTAAAATGGAGTCTTTGACATACTCTGATCTTTCGCATTTCGCGATTTCATCATTCTTGTTGTGAGTGTCCTTGACACCTCCAACTCCCAGTATCTGAAACTCTGAAATGGAGATTAAGTCGTGGTTTCGCATTTTGTGATTTCATCATTCTTGTCGTGAGTGTCCTTGACACCTCTAACTCCCAGTATCTAAAACTCCGAAATGGAGATTAAGTCATGGTTTCGCATTTCGCAATTTGTTGTTGTGAGTTGCTTCCTTGACACCTCCAACTCTCGGTATCCGAAACTATGAAATGGAGATTAAGTCGTGGTTTCACATTTCACGATTTTCTATTGTGAGTTGCTTCCTTGACTCCTCGAGTTTACGCTTTTTATCTTGCCATGTGATCATCGTTGCACTGTTGGTCTTGCCACTTTCTCTTGTTCGTCATCGTTGGGCTAAGCTTGCCATCAATGCCAAACAAATACTCTGCCTTCTATCTACCCATAATAAATATGCCAACACAACATAAGACGACATTTATTTTCCCTTGGGGTACATTCACATATCAAAGATTCCTTTCGACCTTAATAACGTCGGAGCAACCTTTCAATGAGATATGACCTTCACATTTCACGATCTCAAGCATATAGTCGAAGCCTATCTCGACAATCTCGCTGCTCACTCCCGTAAGAGAGTGGATCAACCTAAACACCTTCAACTAGTTTTTGAAAGATGTTACCATTATCACATCCATTTGAACCCTCATAAATTCATATTTTGCATTAGTTCAAGTCAACTTATAGGATTTTTAGTCTTTGAGAATGGGATCATGGTAGATCCATTAAAGGTTGAGGAAATACTTTGATTGCCTCCCTCGCGCACTATTCGTAAACTTCAAGGTTTGCAGGGGAAAGATAACTTTTTACGACGGTTTATAGTGAACTATGCCAATATTACTAAGATTTTCACGTGTCTCTTAAAGAAGGACACTCATTTTATCTTGGATGAGCAAGCCCAGGAATCCTTTGATTCTTTGAAAAAATCCTTGGTATCGACACCTTTGTTGAAGTCTCCGGACTACGGTAGAGATTACTTGATTTATGTCACCGCATATGAAGAGATGATTGGCATGGTGTTGGTTTAGGATGATGATGAATTATGTGAGAACGTCATTTACTATCTTATTCGAAACTTAGTCGGCCCTGAACTCAGATATTCTCATGTTGAAAAGCTAGCTTTGGTTTTCGTTCATGCAGTCCAACGATAACAACAATATATATTGGTTTTCAAAACTATTGTGGTTGTCGATGTCAATCCATTTCAATACGTCCTTATGAGGTGTATCATAGGGGGAAAGTACAATAAATGGATTGTCATTCTACAAGAATTCGATCTCGATTTCGCTTCTGCGAAGTACAAAAAATCACTAGTTTTTGCAGAGTTAATATTTGACTTCCCTTGGTTAGATGAGGATGTTATTCATGTTGATTCATTTGCAGATGAGCACATTTTCCTCGTCTCATCGCCATATCCCTGGTATGGAGATATTGTTGTCTATATTCAAACTTTGAAGTTCCCTCATCATCTCTCGCGAGATGACCGACGACGTATATGATACCGAGCTAAGAATTACCTTATCATTGGCGACACTCTCTGTCATTGAGGATTAGACAATATCCTATGTCGTTGTTTAATTCAAGAAGAAGCCGAGTTTGTTCTAAATGAATACCACAATGGTGCTTATGGTGGTCATCTATTCGGGCTTGCAACAACCCAAAAATTTTGCGAGCCAATTATTTTTGGCCATCTATTTTTAAAGATTGCATCGAAGCGGTTAAGAAGTGTCACCCCTACCAAGTGTTCACTTAGAATATGCGCTCGCATCCATCCCCTCTCTATCCAGTCGTTATCGTATGTCCCTTCACCAAGTGGGGGGTGGATTTTTTGGATTGCAAACCAACTTCGACTGGGGGGCATCAACACATTATTGTGGTCATAGAATACTTTAATAAGTGGTTCGAGGCCATGCCTATAGTTAAATATGATGGTAAGACTAATGCCTTCTTCAGAATCCCGAGTGAGATTTTCATTGATCATGGCAGTCACTTTCAGAGTGAAATGATGAAATAATTAGCATCAAAGCTGAATTTTATACATGGTCATTTTTCCCCTTACTACCCCAAGGAAAATGGACAAGTAGAGGCCATAAACAAGTCTCTCAATACCATTTTTCATAAAACTGTCAATGAGAGCAAATATGACTGGAATGTCATGCTTTATCCAGCACTTTGGGCATACTGAATCTCGGTCAAGACTTCCACCTTTTTTTCTCCTTTCTAGTTAGTACATGGTGTGGAGTCAATATTACCTATTTAATGTGAAATCCATTCTCTTAGATTGGGAGTCACGCTCCTACATGACACTTATGATATTGAGCGATGCCTTGTAGACCTAGAGAGTCTATATGAGCATCGTCAAGACACATCCATGACTATCAAAGTGAATAAAAGACATTTCAAGGTCCAATACAATAATTTTGTCTGTCCTCATAAATACACTAAGGGTGACATGGTTCTTCTATATGATCAAGCCAAATAACCAATGGGGGCATGAAATTTCAAACCCATGTGGCACGGTCCCTATATCGTGTGACATGTTTTAAAAAAAGGAGCCTATGAATTAGAATATTATGAAGGGAACATGTTGGATGAGCCCAGGAATGGGCTCCATTTGAAAATATATTATTCTTGAGCCCCAAGATTGGGCATAAATCTTTGTATACTAATGTGTTTTAGTGTATATATCTTTTCCCTCTATTTTTATCTTCAACTTGCTTATCAAGTTTCCCTTGTTTGGAAGATGTCAATGGAGTCTTTAGCCTACTTAAGATTCACATATGGGGCCAGTCTTCATACACAGAACTTGCATTTTATAGCTTGGGTTGTTTACTCACCCGAGGGTCTACTGTGTCTTCGGGTGGAGTTTTTCTAGGGCCATCCACGAATAATGTGGTCGAATATAGCATCGTTATAGAATTGTTGCACAATGCCATATCACATGGTATTCTCTCTTTAGAAGTTCACATGGACTCCCAGTTAGTAGTATGTCAGTTGAATGACAGTTACCATGTGCGTGACCCTACTCTACTCCGACGATTCTTACGGGTACAACTTTTAGAACAATATTTTGATTTTATTACTTATCATCACATACCTAGAAGTTCTAATTATGTATCTGATGCATATGCTAAATTTTTTTTAGATTGGCATTTGTCACATAACTAAATCAAAGAAAACACTTTCATCAATATACACATTGTAACATAAGTAAAGCCGAAGATCAATGTTTTAATATATATTTCATCTCTCCAAAACATATGATGTTATAGTACAAAATTGGGGTTGACACCCTAAAAAATACATATACAATCGATCATACAATAGTCATGACATCTACGCATATGGCGCCATATGTGTCATGATAGCATACTATGGCATTTTTGAGATGCCGAAAGAGTCATACCTCAAGCATAGGGCACACCTACCACCTGTTGTTGCATCACCTCTGAAAGATCCTCGACCTAAACCATGGGAATCCTCTGCGTCAAACGAGACAGGTTGCCCTGCATGTTTTGAAGCACTCTATCAACATCCCCTCTCGCTGCCTCATCCCCTCGATGCCTCCTCTGATGTCATGGAATTTCGTTCGGTTGTCATGGACCCACATCTGCGTCACATACATGTTTAGTTAGTACTTGACATCATCCAAAAATATTTTTGTTTTCTTATACAAAAATAAAAAAATGAAACATTAAAAAAACTTTGACATACCTGTGTCTCCATAGGTGGAACCTGGTGGTAATGACATGTCCGGATCTCCTCTAAAGTCAATCCCTACATATGGGTAGTCCTCCAAAGCCATCACTTGTTGACTCCACCAGAAGAAAAAATCATCATTGTAGGGTGTTGCCACCCTACCACCCCCATGTCGCCTCATCACCTCGGTCCACCGTGCTATTGCTGGATTGTGAGGTCCATGCGGAATTTTTTTAACTCTAGGGCCCAAGCCTAGAACCTGCTCCAAGAAAAAACTACAAAGGATAGACGTTAACCCAAAGTTCCTCTTTCTACCTAGTTTGCAGTCTGCTAGCTGGCTCTTCATGTTGGATAGAAGTGAGGTGCACCAGTCGTAAACTGTGGGTCGTAATCACTCCAATGAATAGAACATAATATGCCTCGATGCTTGGTGTAAATAGATCAAACCTATGATTTTTTTCAACACTAGGACAACAATCTTGAGACTCATATTGTTGATCACTCTGATCGGGGGTTGGCTCCCTACCTTCTCAGTCCTTGCAATGCAATGAGTGACTATGTAATCCTCTATGTTCATGCCACTCCCATCTCCCTAGGATTTGAGTTTGACCACCTCACCCCGACACGACAATCTCATCAAGAAGTAGATGTCCTCAACTTCAATCCTTAATGGTTGTCCATCAAGGTTGAAGGTCTTAGTATATGGATCCCAATAGTTCACAATCAGCTGAAGAAGTCTCACTTGAGCCCTCATACCTTTGAGAGCCCAAAACTTGTATAGCTCACATATTTTTAAGGCCATTTGGGCCCCTGGATATCTCTCCACTGCAACATCCACCTCTTCATGCTCTCTTTCTCTCCACTCTAGCACCATCCTGGAAGATTTAAACCATTTTTTGAGTTAGCAATATTTAAAAAACCTTATTCATGGACATGTACGTGAGATACAGTGTACACATTCACGTATAGGGTTGATTATACATTGGTTTTTTGGAAAACAGTCACGTATAGGTATGTGTATATGCGACCCGATGATCTGTAGCCCGCGTACACCTTAGTTTCTAAGTTATGCCCTAAATAACTCAAAAAAAAATCCTAATTACAAATTTTAATCCACTAGAAAGAAAGAGGGGAGCAAGATGAATTGCTAGGTCTAGAAGGTTGTCAATTCCATCGCTCATAGATCCCGCAATAAATAGTTGAAATTCAAAGGAAATTTGGTCCAAAATACATTGTTTGGGTAAAAAATACAAATGGTATAGTAAAATTGTTTTTATTTTACTATTTATAGAAAAAATTTACCCACTTTACATAGTTGTGTACAATATTTTTGCCTAATGGACTAATACAATAGTGGATGGAGTTGGTTTTGGTGGTTTTATCCAAGGATTCTTGCGATTTTCAGCGGCATGTCGTCCATTCGTAACTTTGGACATGCATTTTCGTCACCCAGCATATAGGATAGGTATCCAATCCATCATGCACACTTTCATCATCCTATGACTGTTGCTCGTATGCCTTAGGTACGAACCCATTTAATAGTGACGCATAACCTTTTATCTGCCACTAGAAGTGATGTTATCAAATGGTAGAGACTTACCAAACATAGGTGTTGAGATTCAACAAGAAAATCCTAGTGAAAATTATGCACCTACACTAGGATAGAGCCTCAAGCTATTTTTAGTTGGAAGTCTATTTTTAGATGATGAGAAAATTATATTTATAGATGATGTCTATTTATAGATGGTGAGCAAATTCTATTTATAGATGTATGTCGATTATTATTATCCCTTAATAATAGTTGGACAATAAATATTAATCTATTCTCAATGAGCACTTGGGAATAGTTAACTGAAGTGGCAAATCAGTTAGCTATAGGAAATTCGAGTTCAAAGGTTGACTGGTGGGAGACATGCAAGTTGAATTAGTTGTGCTTGAGTGATTGAAGTTGTAACAGAGTGGATGTGTAGTTATGTGAGTTGTGAAGTAGTTTAACTTCGTTAAGAGTGGGACCTTCGAGTTGTACTAGTTGTAACTAAACACACTAGTGAGAGATTAGTGAATTAATTATTAATTAATTCACAATCAGTGATCTCATGCAATTGAATATTTACCACTTTTAACTACATGCATGTCGGATCAAGTGGAGACCCAGTTGATATACTTGAGGGGCAGTTTGACTAGTAATTGTGACATTGGTAGGTGCACTCATGCAACCACACACATAGTGGATGTGCCCATGAGGATTTTGCGACCTAGGCAAGAGGAATTCATTCATTACAAGGATTTCCATTAGTAGGGAGGCAAGAGGAATTCATTCATTGCAGGGATTTCCATTAGCAGGGATTGCACAGAGGAGGCAGGTTGTCAGGAAGCAGTAACTTGGCACATGAATTTGTCAATTTTTGTATGACAGTGTGAGACGATTGTATAATGTACTGAGAGATCTTGGATTAAAGTTTTGTATGAGATTGTTTCATGATCCATGATATATACATAATATATGATAGTGGGGTTTTTAGCTTTATGCTTTCCCGGTAAAACATATGTGTTATGTGTGATTGATATTTCTTCTTGATATTGCAATTGGCGGTCATGTTTTAAATTATGCAAGAATATTAGTAGAAGCGATTATGTATTTAATAGTGGCATATAATTGTTAGATCAGGAGAATCTAGGCAATACATAATTTGTATTAAAATTTCTACAATACGTACCCTAGTTAGATCCCCTGCTTCATTTGGTTCCCATGCAGAGATTTGTGTCCGTAGGATCAGGAGTCCCTTATAGCTAATACATGAATTTATGTTTGAACCTCATTTCTTACTCATAAGCATGCTGACCTATACCTAAAGGACTCCCAACGAGTCTGATTTAAGCTCTTTTCTGACTCTCTCAAAAAGAGAAAATATTGTTGAGTGAACTTGTCTCTTTCACATGCGTAAATTGGATTTGAAAGGAAATCTATTTGGTGTAAGTTTCCCCCCTTTTCAAGCCAAGTAGACTAATATTATGAAAAAGGACATTTTTTGGCGTTAAGTTGTAATTCCATCTCATTCTCTTACTTGCAGTATTGAGCCTATTGTTTGTTCTCGCTTTTGCATTATAATCCTTTCACCTCAGCAGTTTGCATCATCAGCCAAGAAGAGCCTTGTTTATATCCTTTGCAGCTAGACACCCTATACCCAATAGGAAACATTCCCCTGAGTGTCCATCTACCACATGCACCTCCTTGCATTGAGCATAGGTATGTTCCACTGCTGGAACTAGTTTCTTACTTGCAACACTCGTTTCCTCCTTTGTATCATAGAATTCATTTGACTATGAAAAAACAAAAAAAGACGGGCGGGAAAAGAATATTATTTTATATTGGTAGTATTTGTGTCGCCTTTGAACATAGCACAAAATTTTTGAGTCCAGTTGTCATCAAAATTTTGGGTTTAGCATGACCTTAGGAAGTTGAGCTCATTACGTAGAGTTTACTCCCCCGACTAGCTACTCTTCTAGTCCCTATGGAGAGTTTGATAGATGCCTCCTTCATCACAAAGTTTCATCATTAAGTCTATGTTGTCATAGTATTCCATATGTATCATGCTCTTGTTCAAAGGATGTCTATCAACCTGTGTCAACCATTCCTCAAAACTCTTGACTTTGCATGTCGGCCATACCCTCAATGTGTCTCAGAATTACATAAATTTGTAGTCATATTGTGAACCCTGGTCCTACTTTCCTCATTGGTAGGTAACCTAGAACCCAATAGTTGACATTTCATGATTGGTCGCTGACTGGGTGGTTTCCCTTTTGTTCGACAACAAGAAATCTATTCACACATTGGGATTCGTGCAATGTCTTGGATTCCATTAGCCTTATTGGTGGTTTCCTTTCCTTTGTCATCCATTTTCCTTATTGACTACTATTCATAGGGTCTTTTTAGTGTACCTCTTGCATATGGCACACACAAAAGACGCATAGGGTCATCGGTTTGTGAACATGTTCTTCATCCGATTTCCTCCAAATCATTAAGCTCATGCTTTGTACCTCGTACTGAATGATGAGAGATGCCTCAATGCTCTCCTTTCAGCGGGTCTCCTTCCATATACTTCAACCCATCTATTATGGAGATGAGACCTAGAGTCCTATGAGTACCTAGAGGCTTGTAGTCATTAGTGGCAAGTTCTCTCACCATCGACAGTTGGGAATACATCAATGTCCCATGATCGATGGATTATTCAATTGTTCGACCCTAACACCTCTATTCAGACTTGTTAGAATGTACTCGGTTCCTTGATACCTATTTTCATTATCGATAGGCTATCTCACGTTTGTTAATAGTATACCTTAATGACTGGTAATAAAAAAAAGTCTCATTGTGTTCGACCTCAACTCCTTTATTCACATGATGTAGACTTGCATCTTTGGCAGATCGTGTAGAAGACTTGAAGAAATAATTTCACAGTCACATCTTTCCTGAGTTGTTGCTATCTCTCATTGGACCAGTACCTATGTGACTTCAGTGATCATGGGAGATCAGGCTATACTCCATTGTATACCAATATCTTCAGATTGATTTTGAGAATGGTTTTACTAGGCCTTGTTCGTGACTATGACAACCTTTTGCATGTAGCCACCTTTGTAATACCTACTCATGGCCATGAACAATTGTTTAGTATATTTTCACATGGATCTGCAGTGTAATTCAAATTGGCATCCATGTATGCAAAGTCAATACAGATTGTAATATTCTCATGAGCAACTGGTTCTTCCAGTTGGGTCTCCATTACTCCACTTCTGGGTATTATAATGTATTTAGGACATCGCAGATACTCCTCTGACCTCACGCATTAGGGGGCATCTATTATAGAAATATTTGCCTCACCTTATGCAAATTTTCTCAGAAGGTCTTTGTCCATTTCCCTATGCAGACTTGAAGTCCCTTTTTGCAAATCCCAGAGCTAAAAATAATATTTTTCCACATATACACGCCCTAACTATTATACAACATGTGTATATGCAGGTTGCACCAATACAGCCCATGCACATCAGGTTTTGTACCCAAAATTAAAAAATATTGTCAGGTTTCGATGTCATGTCATGAGATCCATGATCCTTGACCTTCCATATACTAGAAACGTTCTGAATCAACCCTTCAATTCCACTTGAAGGCTATAAATGGGCCAAATCCTAGCTATGGAAAAGAGGAGAAGAGTTCAACTTTGAGAGAAAAGTTACTCTGGAGAAATTATTCACTTCATATTGAGTCTTCATCCCTTTATTCTTTTAAGTCTGAACACATTGTTCAGCCCCCAAGATCTTCCCTACTTGATTGAGAACCTCATTGTCTCTCTTATATGAGCTTGCCTTTGGTGGGGGATTGAAGTGGTGGAGGCCCAACTGGAAGGGACTTAGTTTCTCGGTTCGGAACCGTGCCAACATGTAAGTTTGTAATTTTTTCACTTCTACTTATTACATTTTAATAGAAATACTCTTTTCTCATCCAATTAATATCTTGAAAATATTTGAATTGTTATTCCATGGGAATATTTGTTATGAATGTTGATGGATTATGCTATTGAATGTGCTAACATTATATATTATCATCATATTATTGCATTTCTTGGTTTTTGAGGACAAGTTGTAGGTATATTGCTTTGAGTCAAGTTCTCAATGGTGGACTTCATTAAATGTGTGGACGAGGTAGAATATTTATCTTGTCTCATTATCATATTTTCTTATATAGTATATCTGATATTAGAGTTGATTTCTGCAGTCATTTCCATCTGTTGTGGTTTACCCCTATCCATAGAGATATTTTCCTCGTAACACCCTCCCATTCCATATCTCCATGGATGCATCGAACATTGTTGTTGGAGTCGTTCTAGGACAAATGGAAGGAAAGGACCCATATTCAATTTACTATGTCAATAAGAATCTCTTGCTTGTAGAATTGAACTATACATTAACTGAGAAAGATTTTTTTTTTTTTATTCATGCAATAAACAAGTTTAAGCACGCTATTATTGGATATTTCATAGTTTTTCATATTGATCATGTTCCTATTAAATATTTAATGAACAAACCAATCACCAATGGCGGGATCACTAGATGGTTTCTTTTATTACAAGAAATTGATATTACAACTGTTGTTGGAGTTGTTCTAGGACAACTGGAAGGAAACAACCCATATGCAATTTACTATGTCAATAATAATCTCTCGCTTGTAGAATTGAACTATACATTAACCGAGAAAGAATTTGTTTTTTTTATTCATGCAATAAACAAGTTTAGGCACTACATTATTGGATATTCCATAGTTTTTCATATTGATCATGTTCCTATTAAATATTTAGTGAACCAACCAATCACCAATGGCAGGGTCACTAGATGGTTTATTTTATTACAAGAAATTGATATTACCATCCTAGATTTACTAGGAAAAGATAATGTAGTTGTTGAATTTCTTTTTAGAATAATATCCAATGAGAACGAACCTCTAGTAGAAGATTTCTTTCCAGATGGACGTCTAGTTGAAATATCTACTAACTCACCTCAGTTTGTAGATATTTCTAACTTTTTGGCTACAAGCAAGCTTTTGCATCATCTAACTCCTAAAGAACGACAAAGTATAGTCAATAAAAGAGAAATATTTTCATGGATTGATGGTTGCTTTGACTATTAGAATATGTGTACAAGAGGACGAATTCCATGAGATATTAAAATATTGTCATGATGGGCCATGTGGGGGCCATTTTGAAAATAAAAGGACTGGGTGCAAGAAACTCCATCAGGGGTATTATTGGCTCACACTTTTCAGACATGTCAAAGAGTATGTGAAGAGGTGTGACAATTGTCAATGCATGGGTAGACTCGTACAAATAGATGAAATGTAGCTACAACCTCAGATTCTATTAGAACCTTTTGAAAAATTGGCCATTGATTTTGTGGGACCAATACATCCATATTCTCATCATAAATCCTACATACTTGTATGCATAGACTATGTTATCAAATGGATGGAGGCAAAGGCACTTCTGAAAAAAACTGAACAAACAATATTGGAGTTTCTCCATGAAGATATCTTTAAAAGGTTTGGAATTCCATGAGAGATAGTGACTGATGGAGGAACTAATTTCATATCACATCTTGTCAGAGATCTAATGGAAAACTATAAAATCAAGCACAAAGTAACAACACTATATCACCCACAAACAAATGGGTAAGTAGAGGGGACTAACAAGATCCTTGAGTCCATCATCACTAAAACCATTAGATTACATCTCAAGGATTGGGTCGATAGACTTCTCGAAGATTTATGGGCATACAGAACCACCTGGAGGACTACTACAGGATGCACACCTTATGAGTTAGTATATGGGAAAAGAGTATTACTTCACGTTAAGATAGAAATCTAGACACTTATGACAACAATGCAAATTGGGTTGGAGCTATCAGAGGCTCAAAAATAAAGATTGCTTCAAATCAATGAGTTGGACGAACTAAATCAGGATACCCTACATCGAGCCACAATGATACAACATCAAAGGGAGAGATGGCATGAAATATTTATCAAGAAAAATAATTTCAAAGCTAGAGACTGAGCATTATTGTTTGATTCCAAGTTCAATAACTTCATAGGAAAATTTCACACCATATGGCTCGGTCCATACGAGATTGATACAGTATATGAAAGTGGGGGCATCAAACTATGCACCATAGATGAATATATAATTCCTCTAATGGAAAATGGACATAGACTTCACTTATATCATCGACCCTCATCAAATGAAGCCTTTTTGAGGAATATTTCAACTCGTGATCTGATTTGGAACTCGTTCATGATTAAATTTCCGCAAGTGTGATTTAGTCTCTGCAAGTGTGATTTAATTTCCACAAGTGTGAGTGTGATTTAGTTTCTGCAAGTGTGATTTATGTTTTGCTAGTGTAATTTAAATTTTGAAAGTGTGATTCACTTTCTGCAAGCTTGATTTAATCCTAACAAGTGTGACTTTTCTTTCCTGCAAGTGTGATGTTTACTTTTTTTCCAACTCAGGGAATAGTATAGTTTGATGACTTAATTAAGTATCTTGAAACCTTGATTTGTGACATTAAAAGTACTACAACTCTTAGTAAAATCAAGCAACACTACTCTTGCATATACAATGCACAACACTTAATAAGTAAGATACGACCTCGGATTTATAATTAAGTGTACAACTCTTCAGTTTCTCACTAAGTTAATTAGGAAGTAATTGAAAAGTATGTCAGACATGTTGGTCACTTTTTAAGAGAGTTGTGTACCAACGAACCTAGACAGTTGGGTATCTCTTCAAATTTCTATCTTTGAAATCCATGTAGTTCAATCCACAATGAAACTCATTACCATTGATCTATAAACTGTCGTGGATATTCCACTAGATCAGTTCGTCACAAAAGATATGATAAATAGAACTGAAATCCACACTATGAAGGTTAAATTCCTTTAGATTCCAAAACATTTAGTTACTGATTTTTTACTTATGCATGAAATAGATAAAATGTGAAAAATAGAGAATAGTAAAATACAATAACACACCATCCATAAGATAACAAAAATATTTTCTTTGGGAAACCCTTACGGGAGAAAACCCAACTAGAAGGTGAGGCTTCTCTGCTTTCTTTTCTTTGGTATGGAAATAATTCAAGTACAAAGAAAGAGACAATACTCTCCGCGGAGTTTCCTTTGACCTGTGGCCTATATGGATGCTACATAATCTATCCTCCTTTATTATGCTCATAGAATACCACTCTTAGGCGTTATGCTCAGCTATCGAACAAGATACAATGAAAAATAATGGAACCCCTTCTCCTCCTAGTGGTTTGGTATTTAACATAGCTCGATAGCCATCTAGGGGTGGGATTTTTACTTCCTCAACCCTCAATTGTGGTAGGGTTTTGAATCTTCTAGAATATTTTTGAAATTACATACGTGGCTAGCCCCATACGCATGAGTAAGTGTGGTTCAGTATTTGAAGAAAGGGAAATCTATTGTCATTGACAAGCTTCTTGACCCAATGGAAAATTTACACAAGTTCCATGACTCAACTTGATCTGAATCTGAACCAATTGCACTTATTTCTCATGTTGATGAGATAATTCAAATTTGGCATGAATGACTCAAACATCTGGAAACTCAGAACATGGTTGTTGGTTTGTCGAAGGTGTTTCCTCCTAAAGGTGTATGTAAGGGTTGTGTACTTGGGAAGCATCATCAGGCACTGTTCAACTCTAGACAAGCATGGCGAACACCAAACTTACTGGAACTGGTTCACAGTGATTTCTATTCTATCAACTTACCTTCAATAGAAGGTGCAAGGTACATTTTGACTTTCATTAATGATTTCTCTTGTTTCACATGGGTCTTTTTCTTGAAGAATAAAATTCTTGTCTTTGAGAAGTTCAAATAATTTCGATTCTTTGTTGAAAATAAATATGGTCGACACATCAAGTGCTTAAGATCAGAGAATGGTTGTGAGTATGTCAATTGACCCCTTGAATAATACCTACTTCGATCTAGTATTAATTGGCACAGTAAATTCCTCAAACACCTTAGTAGAATGGAGTTTCATAATGCACGAATTAAACATTAGTCAAAATGGCTACATGTATTTTGCAAGTTAAATACCTTCCTCCTCACTTCTGGGTTGAAGCGGTGTATTTTGCCAATTATATGCTCAATTGCATCTCGACTCAAGTTGTTCCTTCCATGACTCCATCCAAACAATGGTATGGGAAGAATCCTTCTGTTGGTCACCTCCATTTTTTTGGATGTGTTACATGGGCCCACATTCCTCATGATTGTCAAAAGATGTTGGATGCAAAAAGTCATGTTTGCATCATGATGGGATAGTTTGAAGAGTCGAAATCCTATAGACTATTTTATCCTATCAAATGACAAATTATTGTTCGATGTAATGTTCGGTTTGATGAGAAGCCTGGAGTTAAGTTTTTGAATACCTCCTCTGGATTTCTACAGGATGATCCTTTTGACATTGTCATGGACAATGGTTCTCCTGCTCCGCTCTTCAGTCCTTTGACTGGTCTGTCAAAATTTCTACTTATTTTGACTCGAACGTCAACCTTCGAGTAGACTAGTCTGACATATTTTGTTTCGATCGATCCACCAACTGAAGACCCTCCGAATTTTGATCATCTTGATGAAGTGACCCATGGTTCACACATTTCTTGTCTACCCCAATGGGTTTTCAAGACAATTGAAGTTGTTGAAGCTTATGTCAAAGGTGCTTCTCGTAGAAGACAGACTCGGAGTCAAAAGCAACATGCCAGTGTTGCCTTGATGACTCATGTCCTTGAAACATCCAACTATGTTACCTACTCAGACATCAAAGACTGACCTGAATGGGAACAGGAAATGAAGACTGAAATTGATTCATTGTCTAAGAATCAAACGTGGGACTTGGTTCCCCGATCGCACAGAAAGAACATTGTGAAGTGTCGATGGGTCTAGAGGACCAAATTTACCTCTGAATATGTTGTTGAGTGATATAAAGCACACCTCATTGAGAAGGGATTTTCTCAACAAGAAGGAATCGAATACACTGAAACATTTTCCATCGTTGCAAATATGAACTATGATCGACTGATTCTTTCCCTCATTGTTCATTTTGGATGGAAAATCCATAAGATGGATGTGAAGAGTGCTTTCCTTCACAGAGACCTATATGAAGAAATTTGCATGGAACAACCACCTAGTTTTGAGATGGATTCCAATTTGGTATTTTGACTCAAGAAGTCTCTTTGTGGTTTGAAGTAGGTTCCCCGGGTATGGTACGCTAGGATCGACAATTTTTTCTTTGACTTGGTTTCAAACAGTGTGAATCTGATCATAGCCTATATGTTCTCCACTCCAATGGAGGCACTCTGATTGTTGTTGTATATGTTGATGACTTGCTCATTACCGGCAATAATAATGCTCCCATCTTTAGATTGAAGAAGCAACCTGTTGACTCCTTTGATATGACATATATCAACACTCTGCATTATTTTTTGGGTCTTCAAGTATTACCATTGTGTGATGGTTTTTTTATTTCTTAGTCTAAATATGTAATGGATTTGTTGACACGTTTCAAGATCAAGAGGGAGTCTATGAAATGTTGCACACCTCGCATATCATTTTTTAGGGTAGAAATATTATATTTGAGGGTAGCATTATCATAGTTGAAGGTAGCAATATTGGAATTAATGTCTTGGATGGTACACTTGGTCTGTTCATTGTTGGAGAGCCAGGTGCTGATTTCTTGGTTGCGAGTGTGTTGGGCCCCCAACAACTCCTGTTAAATTTTGTTTGAAATTTAAAGGCCCCCCATTGGATTCTTGGAAAAATTCTACTTTTCATTTGCTTTTTGGTTTTATCTTGTTTGATTTGAAGAGAATAATTTCATGATTTCCTTTCTTAAATGATTGATTCCTCGCGTTTATCGCTATTGATTCTTCGTTTTTCTTTCATGAGATGAAAATTTGATTTTGTGGATTATCTATGATGTTTGAGTATTTTGGCTCACTGGTTATTCCACAATGCTTGCATTTTCATTTTCCAAGTTGATCTCATGCCTCGGTTTGTGAAAATTGAATTAGCATTGATGTTTCAACAGTCTTGCTAAATTTTTGGTCTTTGGTATTTGAGCACTTTGGAAGATAAAAAAAAATCAAGTAAAAGTCAAATATTTAGATACTTCATTCGTGCCTTCAAAGGATGCATGTTAAAGAGTAGAAGCGAGCTAACAATTTTGAAATTGCATTAAGCATTAATTTTTACAAGTTGTGAACTTTTGCTTAAAATTATGCATTTTCTATAAGTTTTTGCTCTTTGGCAAGAAAAAAGTAATTCAATCAAGATTTTCTTATATGAACTCATTCCCCACCTTAAAAGAGTATATGTCAAAATTTGGAGACAAGCATACAAATCTTAATTTAAGTGAAAGCATTAATTTTTACCAACATTTTAGTTTTGTTTAAATTATAATTATGTTTTCACTTTTTGCTCATTAATAAGTTTGACTATTTTGAATAATGGGTTCAATATTTCATCAAATAATATTTTGGTTGGTTTGCCATTTTCACAAAATCATTAGATGGGATTAATTAATTAAATTATTTTTTCATTATTATCTCATTTCAAAATAAAAAATAAAAGAATTATACATCGTTTGTTTGATTTTGTAGAAACTCCAAAATATCAACTTGAAGTTTCTAGAATTTTAAGATTATATTTGAAAAGAATATATAACCATGAACACTTTAGACACTATAGTTAGTTTTTAGTTTTAATTTTATTATTTTAAATTTAGTGTTATTTTATTAGTTATTCGCCAATTTTTTTTAAGTCAATACATAATCATTGATTCTATAAATGCTCTTAAAATATATAATTTAGTGATATGCTTATTTTATATAAGTTATTGATATAGTTACTTTAATATTTTTAAGTGTCCCTCATAATAAATGCCATTTCCACTTGAAATGGAATGCACTTAGGGCACACGAGTGAGCATCCATGATTGTGAAGTTTCAGCCCGAAATTATACCAGTCAGTAGACTTCGGATGTGATTTGTGAGAAAACGAAGGAGAATTTGAAAAAACCAAGATATGGGTTTTGTCTAGAAGGTCCCAATTTAGGACCCATCGTCTACAGATTTCTTAGGAAGGTCACGGTTTGAGAGAAAAATCCAGTTTTATAATCTGGGTTTTGCCCAGGTTCGCTAGTGTCCAAATGTGCAGCCCAAGATGAGAGACCAACCAACAAATAAATAAATTTGTAATGCATCTATATGAATGTTTGGTTGGGAAANTTCTTATATGAACTCATTCCCCACCTTAAAAGAGTATATGTCAAAATTTGGAGACAAGCATACAAATCTTAATTTAAGTGAAAGCATTAATTTTTACCAACATTTTAGTTTTGTTTAAATTATAATTATGTTTTCACTTTTTGCTCATTAATAAGTTTGACTATTTTGAATAATGGGTTCAATATTTCATCAAATAATATTTTGGTTGGTTTGCCATTTTCACAAAATCATTAGATGGGATTAATTAATTAAATTATTTTTTCATTATTATCTCATTTCAAAATAAAAAATAAAAGAATTATACATCGTTTGTTTGATTTTGTAGAAACTCCAAAATATCAACTTGAAGTTTCTAGAATTTTAAGATTATATTTGAAAAGAATATATAACCATGAACACTTTAGACACTATAGTTAGTTTTTAGTTTTAATTTTATTATTTTAAATTTAGTGTTATTTTATTAGTTATTCGCCAATTTTTTTTAAGTCAATACATAATCATTGATTCTATAAATGCTCTTAAAATATATAATTTAGTGATATGCTTATTTTATATAAGTTATTGATATAGTTACTTTAATATTTTTAAGTGTCCCTCATAATAAATGCCATTTCCACTTGAAATGGAATGCACTTAGGGCACACGAGTGAGCATCCATGATTGTGAAGTTTCAGCCCGAAATTATACCAGTCAGTAGACTTCGGATGTGATTTGTGAGAAAACGAAGGAGAATTTGAAAAAACCAAGATATGGGTTTTGTCTAGAAGGTCCCAATTTAGGACCCATCGTCTACAGATTTCTTAGGAAGGTCACGGTTTGAGAGAAAAATCCAGTTTTATAATCTGGGTTTTGCCCAGGTTCGCTAGTGTCCAAATGTGCAGCCCAAGATGAGAGACCAACCAACAAATAAATAAATTTGTAATGCATCTATATGAATGTTTGGTTGGGAAATTAGTTTGCAATTAGATATGGAATAATCTTTAAAATCCAAATCCACTAAAATGAGATAGAAAGTTGTTTCACGATTTCTTATTTTGTGAATTAGTTTCAATTCACACTCATCATCTTTTTGCATAAATATGTCACTGTAGAACTCTAAGAAAGGGCAGAGAGTGGTCTCCATAGACCAATGAGGAACTATGTTACATTTTTTCAATTCTATTTTTTTTTTTTTTTAGCAAAGTTGTATTTTATTTTAAAGAAGTAGAGATGGAGGCACTATCAACAAAGGGAGAAATAATGAAGACATGGTAGATTTTATTTTGTGGAAATAGTGAATGTATTTTTTTTTTTCTTAAAGACCAATATGTAAGTCCATTTTTAAATGTTTATAATACATGGTGGTTTGTAGTGATCCTTTATATAAATTCTCATTGTTTCTGCTTAAAATCATTTCAAATAAGATTTCGACTTTGTTTCAGATCTTATTTCAAAAATTTACATTACTTATTGATCTTTGGATTTTTATTTTGAAGATTAATACTAAAACTTTCATTCACTATTTCTACTTGTATCAATTTTTTATTAAAAATGAAAAAATGCATGTGTTAGCTGAGTTGATTTTAATTAATTATAGTTTTCATATGTTTGATCAGTTTCATTATGTGAAATGTCTTTCATCTATTGAAACTCATATTAATTTTGTTCACTCAAGAGTTGATATTGTGATTGTTTATCTTTTGCATTAATAAAAAAATACTGAAATTTGTTCGAGTTTGTTTCAACAAACTTCTTTAAATTTTTCATTTAATGTTGTCTATTAGGAAGATTTGTCTTTCTTGTAGATAACAAAAATTATACCAATGTGAAAAAGACAATTCAATTATTAAACCTAATCCATGCCCCTGACGATGATAGTTATGTGTGTTTCTTTATATATATATATAGAGAGAGAGAGAGGTTAGACCAAACTCTTGTGACAATTTAAATATCTCTCACTTATTTGCATTTAAAATTACTTGTTTCTATTTCTTTTGGTTTGATTATAATATGTTTGTTTGTAGATTAGTTTACTTTTGTAATATTTTTTTCTTCAGATTTATTTTTAAAAGTTCTTGAAAATCTTCATTTAACAAGATTCTCGAAATCTTGTAACTTTTGTATTATTTGTAAATTTATGTCTAAATTAGTTAATGATTTGTTTTAATAATTATTGTAAATATTAGGGATTTACTAGCTAGTAGTTATCACTCTTAGGAAAACCTTTCATTATCTCCTTCTTTATAGAAGATATTTCCTTATTGGCTAACAAAGCCATTAAACCTGTCAGCCATTCCAAATGGCTTGGGTTTTATTCTAAGGACCTCAGACCGGGTTGTTTCCTCTTAGTTGACGAGTGGTTAGTTCCACCGGTCAATAAATGGCGCTAGAAGGAGGGCCTGAGGTAAATTAAATGATTAAATGTTTTTAGTTTCAAATTATTTGATTTAATCATTTATCTCTTAGCCTATAATTATTTTTGATTTACTATTATCCTTCTTTGATGTCATTAACATGCTTGAAGGAAAGTTGGATGGAAAGATAATATATTTTCATTCAAATTCTTTATTTCTACATATAATCAATGGCTCCTACCCAAATTCCTGTATGGGAACGCGTTTTCAATCTCCCATCAGTTAACATTCCCAACAAGACAATTTCTCTCCTTTCGAAACTCACATTTGATGGTGAAGGGAACACATCTGCAAAAGATCATTTTTATAAATTTGGTTTTAAGTGTTTAAATCATAATATCATTAATACTAATGTTGTATGCATATTGTTCACTTTCACTTTTCAAGGTCGGGTTAAATGTTGGTTTGAATATTTTCTGGCTAATTCGATTAATTCATGGTTTGAGCTTAGAACTAAGTTTTATCTGATTTTAACAATTTTGATTATGATGAATTGGGTGAAGAATTTAATTCTTTAAGGAAAGGAAATGATGAATAATTAGAAGATTTTTCAATTAGTATCATACATGTTTGTACTAGATTCTCTTTCAAATAAATGCCTCTTATTCATGCATGGTTTTGATATCTCATTTCTCTTTAAGATGAAAACAATCAATTAATTGTTAATCAATTTGAATTAGACAATAATATTCATTCACATGTTGGTTTGAATTTTCATGATGATCTTGAAGATTTAGAAGTTGTAGAAGCACAATATTTTTTGTCAACTTCTTTCATTTTGTTAGATCAGGAGCAACATGATATTTTAGAAGATGCAATTGTCACTCCTGATAATTCTTTTTCATTCATGTCTTCTTCTAATGAGAAATAAACTTTAAGTTTAGTTAAATACAAATGTCATACTCTCCAAGATACTACAACTATTTCAGAAGTGAAAGAGATCGAATCTAAATTTGGTGATCATGATATTGGTAAATATCTTCCTAAATTATTTAAACAATATCAACTATGGGAAGATGCCATTATTTTTTTTTGTGACTGGAGGAATCAACAACTTGCAGTTATCGTACTCACGTGACATGGGGTCGATTCTCATCTGCTACCTCTATAACCTCCAGGTGTGTCCACGCAACCCACAAGTAGGGAAGATTCCATTATTAGTCAAACTATTAATTCCCCATTAATTCCCGAATCATCTCATAACTCTTGTGATTTTCTCTCACACAATGAATATGATTTTGTCTTGAATAATATTTCATGTTCATATTTTTCATGAGAGCATACAATGGAGGTTGATCACTTTATACAAGGAGAAGAAACTAACACACAGTTGAAACCACCCATGGAATAGTCTTCAGGAAATAAGATGTTATTACATGATTATGCTTGTGAAGATGTTTCTTTGTTAAGAGACTCATTTTATTTTCTTAATTCTTTGACTCATTATGCTTTGTACCCTGATTTATTTGATCATAATGTAATGCATGTTCCAAATTATTTTGAATTACATTTTGCATTGCCAGAGTTTAATAAGGTACAAACTAATTGTAATGTGCATAGAGAGGAAAAAGAAGATGATGTTTTCTCACAACAATTTTTTAGTCCTTTTTCTAGTCATTCTTGTGCACAAGAATTAGGAATTGCTTCAATAAGCAAATTTCAGATTATGTCTTCTATTGATCCATCTAGATCTTTTGAGGAATCTTGTTCCTTCCATAATAAACCATTGGAAACTAAATTTTTTAATGAAACTTATAATGTTTTCAATTATCGTCGTAGTATCGATAACATGCCTATTTTGAAAAGAAATGATAACTCACACACATCATTTCCTTTTATTTATTCATTACAAGTTTATTACGAGGGGTATGAACTTCATATGAACTTTCAAGAAAATGTGACACAATCAAGCATTATATTACCTTCTCCTTTTCTTGAATTAATATCCGAATCAAATCATCTTTACAACATCAAGATTCTTTCTATAATATATTTTCTCATGATCATCGTCATAAATATTTTTCAACGATAAATTCCTTCAAACAATTCTTTGTTAGTAATTGTACATATCATGATTGGATTGGAGATTGTCTTGAGTGGTCTTATTGCGAAAAGTTTCATGAGAATGGTAAGGTTATCCTCACATTATTTGTGAATAAAGATCAAGAAGGTAAGTACAATGTTTTTCTTCTTTATTTTGAGTTACTTCAATTCTTGTTATTAATATTAGATTTTGTTTTCTTTGTAGGATCGAAGTTACATGAATAACTTCATTGGAAATATAATTTCATTTAGTATTTTGATTTTTGATGTATTTTAGAGTAGGTTTAGGAGTAGATTACTTTTTTTTTACAATTTTTCTTTTGGAATAATGTAGTTATGAAGACATCCCCAAGGTGTAGGACAGTCAGTGACAGAGTGTGCTATTAAGGTGCTCTATGCTGTTAAAGTCACCGGTTCGAAACCTTCAGGGACAAAAAATCCAGCCATGTTAAGGGTTGGTGTGGCGCAGGTCGGGTGCGATCCCCGAGTGATTTTGATGGCTTAGATGCTCCTAAGTCACAATTTATTAGCCACAGGTTAGTTCCACATGTCACAAACTAACTAACAAACAAAAAAAAAAATGTAAATATGAAGACACATTGATATCAAACATACAAGGCGAGCCATCATCATAATAGAGTCAGAAAAAATTATTTTAAATTATTTTCTCTCTTTCTTATTCATACATTTGTTCATAAGTGTTTTGGTTAAGCATTTTTGTTCATAATTTATTAATTCTAAAATATTTAATGTCATCATTTTCAAGC
>SNQJ01S0064774.1:36465-46827 GCA_010110895.2 Picea sitchensis
CCTCTTGACATAAAATTTCATGAATATGACATACCATTGCAAATATTTTAATTAAGGACTTTCCTTTCTCTTTTGAATTGTCTTTTTATATTTCTTTTATTTTAATAATAAGTTTGATTAAATTAACTTCTCATCCATTTTTAAATGATTTTTTTTCTATATCATTACCTCAAGGAAAGAACTTGTCTATATACAAGACATTTAAATGATTTAATTCTTCATTTTGATTTATAATCATACTGAGAAGTTAGTTTGTTCAAGGTTTAATTTAATTTTGTCTGTACATATATTTTATTCATTCTTGATTAAATTAGTATTTATATTTTATTTTTCTCTTATTTTTAACAATCTATTTGAAGTTTGAAAGAGTTTGTAAATAAATAATATCATTTTGTTTTTATCTGGGAATATTTTTATATCTCTTTCAAAGAGATCTAAAGTTTTACATTAAGGAAAAATTTTAAGGAAAAATTTATTTTTTTGAAATATAGTATAAATTTTTTAAGGAAAAATTTATTTTTTTGAAATATAGTATAAATTTTCCATCAGTATCTAGGAACAATATATTTTTAAAAACAATCAATAACTAGTTTACTTTTAAAATAATCTATTTTAAGAAACTCATGGAAGTCAATGGTTCTATTAATCATTTAATCTTTTATGCCATCCCATGCTCTTAAGGAGTTATTCAGATCTGCTTCCCCATCCTTTAGAAAATTTTTCAAGAGATTAAATCATTTACCATAGAAGGATCCCATGTATTTAAAGGAACAAGAACAAAGGAATATGACTAAAGGATGGGAGGTATCATTATGAGCTGACCTATCATGACCATGGAATCTTACAAAGTGACATTACCACTACTAGTCACCAAGCTAGGGTAATGGATTTCAATTCAAGACTGAAGGAAATGATGTCTCATCATGAGCTGCTTGTTCACTTCTGTAGGTTGTTTTTGGATGACACTGTCATCAGCTGGTTACCAAGACAAGGCAGTGGCCTTCTGCTCACTTCCAAGAGAAAAACAAAACTATACTTATTTATTACAAGACTGATCTGCTATGTATCTACAACTACTTGATGGTATTAAAGCATTCGAATGGGTTAAAAGGTATCATTGTCGAGGCTATAGACTCCTGCTAGTAGAAATGGCCATGCATGTGGTATTGAGGTCATTCTTTTATACTAGTTACTCATTTGGTGACTTGGTAATTCTTAGAATTGATTCCTGGTAAAGTATACTTGGTTTATCATTAAATTAGTTTCTTATTCTTCAAATCTCTTTGGTTAATAGTGGAGATATTTTTACTCATTTTGATAATCTTTTAAAGTTCAATTTTATCTATCTAAACCAATCAATAAATTTAAATCATGGTATTTAAAAAAAATCAATGAAAGAAGACCCTTATCCTTTAGTTCCTTGTGTTTGTAAACCTTTATATTAATTAACTAGAGATAATCACTTCCCCTAATGTGTCTCCATTTGTTGGCCCCCAAACAATGGTCGTTAATTTTTTTTCGAAATTTAAAGGGCCCCCATTGGAATCTTGGAAAAATATCGCTTTTTGTTTTCTTTTTGGTTTTATCTTGCTTGATTTGAAAAGAATAATTTCATTGTTTCATTTCTTAAATGATTGATTCCTCGTTCTTCTCGCTATCGATTCTTCGTTTTTCTTTCATGAGATGAAGATTTTATTTTGTGGCTTATATACGACGCTTGAGTATTTTGGCTCCCCGGTTTTCCCACAATTCTTGCATATTCATTTTCCAAGTTGATCTCATGCCTTGGTTTGCGAAAATTGGATTAACATTGATGCTTCAACAGTCTTGCTAAGTTTTTGGTCTTTGGTATTTGAGCACTTTGGCGGATCAAAACAATTCAAGTAAAATTCAAATATTAAGATACTTGATTCGTGCCTTGAAAGAATGCATGTTAAAGAGTAGAAGTGAGCTAACAATTTTCAAATAGCATTAAACATTAATTTTTACAAGTCATGAACTTTTGCTTAAAATTATGCATTTTGTATAAGTTTTTTTTCTCTATGGAAAGACAAAAGTAATTCAATCAAGACTTTCTTATATGAACTCATTCCCTGCCTTAAAAGAGTATATATGTCAAAATTTGGAGACAAACATACAAATATTAATTTAAACGAAAGAATTAATTTTTACCAACATTTTAATTTTGTTTAAATTATAATTATGTTTTCGCTTTTTGCTCATACACACGTTTAACTATTTTGAAT
The DNA here is from genome assembly GCA_010110895.2 of Picea sitchensis. Classification (NCBI taxonomy): domain Eukaryota; kingdom Viridiplantae; phylum Streptophyta; class Pinopsida; order Pinales; family Pinaceae; genus Picea; species Picea sitchensis. The sequence goes on from SNQJ01S0064774.1 coordinate 38,712, forward strand.
AATGAGTTCAATATTTCATCAAATAATATTTTGGTTGGTTTCTCATTTTCACAAAATCATTGGATGGGCTTAATTAATTATTTTGTTTTCATTAACATCTCATTGCAAAATAAAAAACAAAAGAGTTATGTATCATTTATTTGATTTTGTGGAAACTCCAAAATAACATTTTTCATCAACTTGAAGTTTCTAGAATTCTAAAATCATATTTGAAAAGAATATATGACCATGAACATTTTAGAGACTGTTAGAGACTATAGTTAGTTTTTAGTTTAGTTCAATTTAGTTTTGATTTTATTATTTTAGATTTAATTTAATTTTATTAGTTATTCATGATTTTCTTTATTTTGAGTAGCTACATAATCATTGATTCTGTAGCCGCTCTTAAAATTTATAATTTAGTGATATGCTTCTTTTATATAAGTTATTGATATATTTATTTTAATATTTTATAAGTGTCACTCATAATAAATTCCATTTCCAGTTGAAATAGAATGCACTTAGGGCACACGTGTGAGCATCCATGATTGTGAAGTTTCAGCCCGAAATTATAGCATCCAACAGACTTCAGACTTGATTTGCAAGAAAACAAAGACGAATTTGAAAAAACCAAGATATGGATTTTCCATAAGGTCCTAATTTAGGTCCCCCGTGAATGTATTTCTTAGAAAGGTCACGGTTTGGGACAAAACTCTAGTTTTCTAATCTAGGTTTTGCCCAGATTCGCCAGTTACAGCTTGTGTCCAAATATGCAACACAAGATGAACAACTATCCAGCAAAGAAATCAATTTGTAATGCATCTAGATGATTGTATGGCTGGGAAATTATTTTACGATCAGATCTGGAGCAATCTTTCCAATCCAAATCCACTAAAATGAGATAGAAAGTTGTTTCAAAATTTCTAATTTTGTGAATTAGTTTCAATTCACACTCATCATCTTTTTGCATAAATATGTGATTGTAGAACTCTAAGAAATGGGAGAGTGTGATATCCGTAGACCAAGGAGGAACTATGTTTCATTTTCTCAATTCTATTTATTTTGTAAATTTGTATTTTATTTCAAAGAAGTAGAGATGCAAGCATTGTGGGAGAAATAATGAAAACATGGTAGATTTTATTTTGTGGAAACAATGAATGTATTTTTGTTCTTGAATACTAATATGTAAGTCCATTTTTAAATGTTTATAATACATGGTTTGTAGTGATGGACCTTTATACAAATTCCCCTTGTTTCTGCTTAAAATTATTTCAAATAAGATTTTGACTTTGTTTCAAATCTTGTTTCGAAAAGTTATATTACTTATTGATCTTTGGATTTTTATTTTGAATATTAATACTGAAACTTCCATGTTGGATTACTGAGAGGGGGGGTGAATCAGTAATAGAGAAATATAGTCATTTTTAACCACATTATGCAAGTGTTATTATATTTAAGATCAATATAGCATTATCATCCAATAAGTGCAGAGTAAATAAACCATGAACAATGAACAATCATACACATACACAGTACACCAGTATTTTTACGTGGAAACCCAATGCAGGAGAAAACCATAGAATTCTTTTTCTTATTTGTCTTTAAGAATTACATTCATTGGAAGCACCAACTTCCTTTGTTCTCGAGCTACAAATCGAAGGAGGCTCTGACCCCCTATATTTTCAAAAAACAGCCTGAGCAAAGCTTCAACTCACCAATTCTTTGGCTACAACCAGAAGGAGGATACAACCCCCTATGTTCTCTAGCTACAACCGAAAGGTGGATACAACCGCCTATCCTTGCCCCGTCCTTCCACCCTAAAATATAAGTGTCAAATGAAGAAACCACTACCACATTGTCACTGTGAGATATACCACTGTAAACTTGTACCAACCTGTACCAATGACTTGTAGCCAACCTGTACCACTACTCCATAATAAACCTGTACTTGTATTGAGCTTGTACCAATCAAAAAATCTAGATACACGACCTGTTTGTTTTGTAGCATGTGTATGTACGCGCCCTATCTGTACTTCAACCCATGTATGTACGCGACTTGTTTGTACTGCATCCTATGTATTCCTTCTGAAACAAGGGTTTTCCACTTCTGTTGAAACTCAAACACTATGTTTCATCTTGTCAACTCAACCTGCAACATATCATTGTGCGTAACTTGTATTTGTTCCCCGTGCATACATCCTCATACATATCCCTTAACCAAATGTATTTATATCTCTCTAGTCATGTGCCATACAAGTATAATCAAGAACAAGTATAATGACCCTCACATGGACTAGAGATCAAACTGTTTCTGATATATAACCTCTCAATACATCAACCACTTCACAAGTACAACCTCTCAATACATCAACCACTTCACAAGTACAACCTCTCAACCATCTAAGATGTATCAAAGATAAATATTGATTATACTAGCATTGTATTTTTGTAGATTTGACTTATACAGAAATTCCCATGCAACCACTAATCTCTCTAGGGGAAATCCTCAAACCCTCATAACCATTTCTCATGTAGACAACAAAACCCAACTACTCATAGAAATAAGACATACCTTTTGAACCAGTAGATAGATCTGATGTACCTAATCACTATAGACCTTCCTATGAGCTTGATTTCAGACACTAGAGACATGGAATATTCATCTTCTAAATTTTCTAGGGATTTTTTCTCATGTATGCACCCTATTATACTTTTATCCCATGTACATACGCGCCCTGCTCCACTGCAGTCCACGTACACCTTAAAAACTAGCGTTTTTTCGATATTTTCTATAATTATGAAACTTTCGCCATCAACTCTTCATGCTACCTCATAATTATGCAACTTCATATGTATCAATGAGTACCTACAATAAAACTTACACAATAATAGATATCAAATGTGCTAAATATGTGCTAATAGGAGAGCCTTGCTCTCTTATTTATACTTTCATGAAGCTTCCTCAAGGGGTTACCTTCTAACCAACTTAACCCAATTTCTTTATTTTAGGGTGATCCGGGTGGATATCGGTGGCCACTCACCTTTTCCAACTGGCTCAAAACAGTTTTTTTGGCAATTTTGGCAATTTACTATTTTTAGCAGTTTTAACTTCTGGGGCCATTTTGAGGGCCTAAATGAAGGTTTTTCGATATTGAGATTCTCAATGATAGTTAAAGGATTCATTGAGCACCCAAAATGAATATCCTCGATGATACCTTTCCAACGAGATATCATACACCTAAAACGAAGATCGTATGCAAAAATTACGACCCCGGGAAGTTGATGTACTAACTTACCTAGACGGGGCCCACATGACTTTTGGCGCTTCATCTCCTAGGGTTAGGTTTTTGGATGTCTAGGTTTTTTGGCATTCCTATTTATTGTAAAAAAATTCCTTCAGATCCTCATTGTAATGATCTTCTTACGAATGGGCGCAGCCATCACATCTCTTCTTAGAGATAAGCCACCACCATTCCATCACTATAGACCTTCCTAGGAGCTTGATTTCAGGCACTAGAGACCTGGAATATTCATCTTCTGAACTTTCTAGGGATTTTTCCTCATGTATGCGCTCTATTATACTTTTATCCCATGTACATACGTGCCCTACTCCACTGCAGTCCACGTAAACCTTAAAAACTAGAGTTTTTTCAGTATTTTCTATAATTATGAAACTTTCGCCATCAACTCTTCATGCTACCTCATAATTGTGCAACTTCATATGTATCAATGAGTACCTACAATACAACTTACACAATAATTGATCTGAAAATAGTGGGCTGACTTGTTATGCTATGCAAGCACCCTCTACTTCATTAAAATAAAACTTTACAGGACCTTGTTCCATGTGTTAAAATATGCAAGATAAATTATGTGCCAAGTTTATGCTTCTTCTTTTAAAATTTTATGTGTGAGGAAATGTTCTTTTAAATGGTTAAATATGTACTTTAAATAAATACACAGAAACATAACTTGCAGCAAATCAACCATCAAACTCACAACAATAACAAGATGATAAAGGAGTTCACCCCTCTCTGGGCTACATCTCCTTGAGCCTCCATCAATGGACTTGGCTCTCTGGGATTAATTTGTCAAAGATTCTTTTACAAGATATTTCTCAACTCCAATGGAAATACTGATTGTACCATTGGGTTCAGAATACATAAAAACCCCAAAAATGACTAATAGAACTCTGAAAACGGATCATGGCTCATCTGGGCATGACCTCTTCTACATGTGGCCTTAAGCTTCCCTGAGCTTCTCTGTGGAAAAAACACCTGTAAAAGTCTTCAAATGGATCTAAAACATATCCCAAAGTGTTCAGAGCATAATAATTATCCAAAATGATTATTCAATCACAGAAAATAAACATGGGCTCATCTGAGCATGACCTCAAACAATGAGGGCTTCAAGCTCCCTGGAGCTTCCTGAAACTTCAATGGTTAAAAACATGCAAAAGAAGTCTTCAAATGCCTTTGAAAATAGTGCCAATGGATTCAGAACATCCAAAAACCCCTAGCTGGGCTTTTTAGGCACCTCATTTGACCAAAAAATGAAGAAGATAGGCCTCCTGCCATTTTCTTCCTTCAAGCTTGTTGTCTCTGGTTCGCCAAAACGCACCTCTGTGTGGCCAACCTAGCACACACACTCAAATTCATGCTAAAACCTAGCACACGTGCGTAACTGCAAAAATGGTCAAACTGTTGAATGGTTATGGGCGCGCCTAGCCCCTAACCGCCAAGGCCGTGGTCACAAGGGTCCATGCGACCTCGTGCTCAAATAAAAAGGGCTGAGTTTTGAACCAATGATTAAATGCCACTTGTCGGGCGTGTGGTTAAACCATTTAAACCGAATCCAAAACCCCGCGCATTTTCTTGGTTGTGGTCATATGCTATTATACACAAGACCGCGGGCTTTAAAAATCATTGGAAACACGTGCATATTTCCGTGTGTGGTCACATACCAAAACACATAAAATCCGGGGCTGGGGCTAAGCCCCAGCCCGACCCCCGTGCCAACCATTAAACAAGTCAAATTCAAATATATATCAAACCATATATATAACAAGGCATATCGTATAGCGCGTTGGCAAGGTGAACTTTGCAAATAATTTACATGCGTGTGGGGAGGTCCGGGGTTCGATCCCCACAAACTCCATAATATTTTGAACTAGCAACCAATTACAACGGTGCCACGTGGTAGCCCATGATTGGGCCACGTGGCACCACACCATTTACCAAAATGATGCCATGTGTCGCATCGTGATTTGCCCAAATCTACCAATAAATGAATGCCACATCACCATCTACCATCTCAGTGTATGGACGTGCCACGTCATCATACAGCCTCTACCATGTCAGCTGTACAGACTGTACGGACTATACAGTGAGCTCAAATTTTTTGCCTGTTTTGCGATTCGAACAGATCGTGATATCTCTCTCATCCGACGTCCATTTGAACCCAAACGAGTTGCGTTGGGTTCATGACGATGAGGGCTATGCACCTGTTCATTTTAAGGAAATTCCGAGAACTTTGATTTTTGAGCTAAATTTTGACCCCTAGTCCAGATTTTGATCACGCCTTCCCACTGAAAGGCTTTTGGACCCACAAAAGCTTATGATTATCTGTCTGAGCTCCAATACTCTTCTGCTTTCAATTTCTATCAACTGATTCTACTTGAAAAGTCTTTTCGACAATCACCTGGATACCTTGACATGCCTTGCACTGCAACTGGCTATGTCCCTCAACCACTGTTCTCTGGTTGCTGCTAACCCACTGTTCTCTTTGTTCTTGGAAGACTGCTAGCCTTCCCACTAAGAATCAATTCGCTCTTGTGAACTCTTTGGCGTCAAAACAATTCCTCTCTACAATGGCTGCAAAAACTTTCCTGCGACATCTTGTCACAAACCAAGAAAACCATCAATCTTGAAAACAAATTTATACAAGACTGAAAATGATGCCAACAAAGTCTTTTTTCTCTTCAATCAAATGGTCGCATCTTGTGCTTCATCAAATCACATGGCGTTTTCCTGCATCTTGGTGTACTCAAAATCAACTTACAAGCCAACAAACACCATCGACTAAACACAAGTCGAAAAACATGATCGACACAACATAGTCGTCAAACAATCATCGACACCAGTCGAGACTCATTTGAAACATATCAACCTTCCCAAAATGACAAGTCGACATTCATGATACACAATCATGAATCATTCATGATGAACTATCACCAGGTTCACTGCTTACACATACACAAAAACAAATGCATGTGTATGACTCTTCAACTCTCCTTCCAGTACAAACATAAGTACATAAACCCGAAACATGTGGGTACATAAGAGTTGAATATGAAAAAGATATATGGCTGTAACAAGTGAACATCATACCCCACTTTTACATCCTCCTGGTGAAGTTGTGCAACAAACAAGAATGCCTTCAAACGAATTGCATTCACATGCAACCTGCATCATAGAAGTTGTGATAAACTACTCCAAATTGTCATACTCTCAACATAAATGCACACATAAGGCTGAAAAGTGAATTTACAACAGAAAATGCAAGCCTTACTTACTCAAGAAATCCAACCATTTCTTACCAAGCCAACTCAATGGTGACTTTTTCTGTTGAAAATCGTCCTCTTGTGAATCATCTTGACACACATCGATGATGGAATCTCCTCTTCCATTCTTTCCAATCTCTTTATCCATCTGCTTCTTGTGTTGTGGATGAGTGGTTCGATGCAATGTCCAACATTGGTCAATGATATGACCCCTCTTCTGACAATGAGTGAAAATCTTTTGCATCCTCTTTTCACGTTGTCTTTGCTTGGAAAGTTTTCTGAAAGTGGTCCATCTTTTCCAACATTTTGAAATATGATGGTTATATAAACCACAATATGTACATGGACTTTTTCTTCCATTTTTACATACACATTTATCATTCTTAACATAATCAAAAGCAACTGAATGATAAGCAGAATTATACCTTGAACATTCACCTTTATCGCCTCTTTGAGGAATTGAATTTGAAGAGTTACAAGCTCTCCTTTGAAGACCAACAAATCTGTTCTTGTCCTCATGGTTGTCACAACTCTTTTTTTTCACACATTTGCATTCATCTTGAACACAAGCTTTGCATGTTGGAGGGATTGAACTTTCAACAAAAATTCTTGAACTTTCACCTTTATAGCCTTCTTGAGGAGGTGAACTTGAAACAAAATTTGTTCTTGGAACTGTTTCCCTTGTCTCCTCAACTGTGGAATTTGCTCCATCTCTTCGTTCATATCCAAGACCACAATACTTGGGCCTCTCTTCAACAACAATAGGCTCAACAATGCCGTGTGCATGCTTGCCTAACCCTTTACCTTCATAGCCCATTTTTAACAATAACTTGGACCCTATTCCTCTTGTGTGATTTTCAAAAACACCAAAGCATTCATCTTGAGAGGAATTTGAAGATAAACTAACATTACATACCTTATGTTCATCCATGTACTTGGTAAGGGTTTCCTTTGCCTCATGGAGTTGAGTCTCCATCTCATACAACTTTTCAAGAAGTTGGTCTTTCTCCTCCTTCATGGCCATCAACTGCTCTTGAAGGGCAATGATCTCTTCTCTATCTTCCCACAACTCTTGTACCATATATCTCATGGTTACAAACTCCTTCAACATCTCTTTGTCAAATAACTTGGATAATGAAGATGTATGAGAATTACCAATGTTTGAAGCTTCCTCCATCCTTGCAAGATATCAAACTTCAACACAAAACTTGCACAAATACCAACAGCTAAATCTCAAGCTATCAATGGCAATCACATGAGCAAAAAAGACTATGCTCCGATACCACCTGATCTGAAAATAGTGGGCTGACTTGTTATGCTATGCAAGCACCTTCTACTTCATTAAAATAAAACTTTACAGGACCTTGCTCCATGTGTTAAAATATGCAAGATAAATTATGTGCCAAGTTTATTCTTCTTCTTTTAAAAGTTTATGTGTGAGGAAATGTTCTTTTAAATGGTTAAATATGTACTTTAAATAAATACACAGCAACATAACTTGCAGCAAATAAACCATCAAACTCACAACAATAACAAGATGATAAAGGAGTTCACCCCTCTCTGGGCTACATCTCC
>SNQJ01S0064774.1:53202-65655 GCA_010110895.2 Picea sitchensis
TATCCTGTTTCCCCCTCAAAAGCTAGATTGTCAAATCTAGACTTAATGGTCTTATCTACCTGCACTAAATCTACTCTCTCTGTATTAAATCTAATAAGTGCCTTTGTTGTACAAGGACGAGAGCTTATCTGCTCGCGGTCTATTTCAGTATACAAGTACGCCTAAATATGGAGGCTTTTATGTAAACGGGGGCGCTCATCAAAATGGTCAAAACCGTGATGCTAGCGTCACCCTGCGGTCTTTTCTTTCCTCTAAATGCAGCCTCGCATGACGAGGTGCGGATGCTCCTGCATCACAATTTCTACCGCAAGTTCATGTTGGGATTCTCCCATATTGCATGGGCCCTCAACCAAATAACCAGGGGTGGTGGTAAGGCAAAATTTGCATGGGGCTGGTCCCAACAACAAGCGTTCGATGATTTGAAGCAATGCTTATGCTCAACCCCAATACTTTCACTACTAGACCTGCACCATCCCTTTGAGATCGAGACAAATGCTTTAGACTATACAGTGGGTATCATTCTCACTCAGCAAGGCCACCCCGTGGCCTATCAGAGTGAGACACTATCAGATTTAATCCTTAAGTACCCTACTTATGAAAAATAAATTTACTCCATTGTGCAAGCCTGCCTCCAGTGGAGACATTACATTCTTGGGAAGGAGACAGTCATCCACATTGATCATGAGCCACTACAGTTCATGCAGACACAAGGAAAATTGTAGAATGATCGCCATCAAAAGTGGTTCACATACTTGCAGCAATTCCACCTCAACATCAAGTATAAAACAAGAAGCACCAATCGCGTCGTTGATTTCCTCAACACACTGCTAGTCGCGACACTCACCACGGTGTTATACTCTTGCAGCCATGAGACCTATGGTTGGACCCAACTCTATGAGATAGACCCGGACTTCACCACCACCTACCAAATGTTGGGTGCAAATGAAGTTGTCGATAATTTCCATCTTTAGGATGGGTTGTTGTGTCATTTGGGCCATATCTTTGTTCCATCAAGTGAGCAAGAGAAGCTGATCTGGGAAGCCCACTACAATCGGGTGGTAGGATGCTTCGGCGTCGAAAAGACAATGGTGATGCTATAGAAACATTTCTACTGGCCAAAAATGAGACAGGAGGTCAACAAGTATATCATGTCATGCACTGCCTACGATATTGCCAAACCGACCACTATGAAACAAGGCCTATACACCCCTCTTCCTACTCCTGACAGGCCATGGGAATCCATCTCAATGGACTACATGTCGATCCTCCCATCCACCAAGAGGGGAAATGACTGTGTTTTTGTGGTTGTTGATAGCTTTTCTAAGATGGTGATTTTGGTTTCCTGCAAGAAGAACATCACAGTAGAGGCCACTGCCAAGCTCTTCTTTGAACGAGTCTAGGTACATTTTGGAATTTCAAAAACCATTGTCTTAGATCAGGACAGTTGATTTCTCAGCACATTCTAGTCGAGCCTATGGTCACTGCTAGACACCAAGCTCACCAAATCCACAGCCTTCCACCCCCAGATAGATGGCCAAACCGAGGTCGTAAATCGAATGATTCTGCATATCCTTCTCATGTATAATTCAAAGCACCCTTGCACATTAGATGAGAGCCTTCCCTATGTCCAACATAGATACAACCAATCCCTTCATAGCTCAACCGGCCACAACCCCTTTCAGGTGGGGTTGGGATTCCAACCATTGGGTCCCATAGATGTTGCACTTCCCCTTGTGGTCACCTCGACCGACTCATCTCCTACTCCAACTGAAGCTGACAAAGCCACCCAGTTCATTAAGAGGATCTAGAACATCCTCCAATAGGTTCAAGATATCCTAAAGAAGTCCAATGACAAGTACAAGCAGTGCCATGATCAACATCAGGTGCCACATAAGTTTCAGGTGGGAAACAAAGTTTGGTTGCACTTGCAAAAAGAATTCCTTACAAGACCCCATAGGAAGATTCTCCCACTCCGTTATGGGTCATACACCATCACCAAGGCCATGGGGGATAATTCTTTTGAGCTCAACATTCCTCCTTTCCTTGGCCTGCACCCAGTGTTCAACGTGGATCTCCTTCTCCCTTATTTCCCACCATTATTGGACACCTCAGATGTAGAAGAACAGCTGAAACCAATAGATCTCAACCCTGAATGCATACAATAGGCATCCAGTGATCATATTTTGGACACACAGATCAAGGGAACTCGACAACAAAGGATCCAACTTTATCGAGTCGTCAAAGCATGGTAGCTCCTCTACCAAGGCAAGTGACTCACCTAGGGACAAATTCAGCAGAAATTTCCTCATCTGATGGAGGAACTCAATGCAATGGAGACCATTTATTCCTAAGGAGGGAGGATTTATCTAGGTGGATATCAGTGTCCACCCACCTTTTCCAACTGGCTCAAAACAGTTTTTTGGCACGTTTGGCAATTTACTATTTTTAGCAGTTTTAACTTTCGGGGCCATTTTGAGGGCCTAAATGAAGGTTTTTCGGGATCGAGCTTCTCAATAATAGATAATGGCATAATTGAGCCCCCAAAATGAATCTCCTCTATGATACCTTTCCAATGGGCTATCATATGCCTAAAACAAAGATTGTATGCAAAAGTTATGACCCCGAGAAATTGATGTACTAACTTACCCAGACGGGGGCCTACATGACTTTTGGTGCTTCATCTCCTAGGGTTAGGTTTTTGGATGTCTATGGTTTTTGGCATTCCTATTTATTGTAAAAAAAGGCCTTCATAGCCTCATTTTAATGATCTTCTTGTGAATGAGCGCAGCCGTCACATCTCTTCTCAGAGATAAGTCGTCACCATTCCAGCGAGCTTGTTTCCACTGCATTTTACAGTTTCAGCTTATTTCCTTATTGAATATAAATCCAGTTTTATTGTATCTTTGTTATTTTGTGTTAAACACCTATTAATAATCTGTAGTCATTTCGTTTTGCTCATAAAATCCGGATCATAGGGATAACCCACTTCTAACCCACTTTGCTACAAATAGTAAATTCTCCACTTCTAGTTGTAACTAATTTATTTTTAATTATTGTCTCATTGCAACAACTTAACCCATGATTAACTCCTAGTTGCACTCACTTGACTAGTCAACTTCTTCTAGGAGCTTCTAGAATAATTTTGACTTCTTTGACCTTCTAGATAACTCATGAGGGTTCTCCAGCTTCACAAGGCCATAACTCTCTAACCTTGAGGATTTATGTGGCGTTCCACATATCACTGGAAATGGCATGACATGTGCCATCCATATAGAATAGTCTTACTTGAAAATATATTAAAATTCATACCATTATACATCAATCAAATTGAATTCCCTTAACCGTATTGTTGGGGATACCATAATTTTCTACCAGACTTGCTTCAAGGGTTGAAATCAATGACAACCAACCCAATTAATCAACAATATCCCCCTTTGGCATTGATGGAAACACTTTGATGCAATACTAAATTCATATCTCTTATGCTCCCCCTGTGACCATTGCTCCCCTTGGAGACATGCCTTTTTTCTCTCTCTCCAAGAATCTAACTCTTTTTCCTGCATCTGATGAATCTCTCCCCCTATGACATCAATGGAAAAGGTAACTTCATGTCTGGGGCTTCTCCCCCTAACTGAATTATCCTTGGGTTTTCTCCCCCTGACTGAAATTTTTCTGAACCTACTGCCCCAACCTAAATTGTCCTATGTATGTTGCTTCCTCGTGTTAATCTAATACATATAAGATAATCATTCAAAAGAATCCATTTTGGAGTAGAAATTACTATGAGTCTCTAGCAAAGATATGAAAAATATTCCCTTGGAAGCGGTTTTGTGAAGATATCTGCAACATGTTCCTTTGTTCCCACATATTAAACTCTGATGTTCTTCTCTGCAACCTGTTCCCGTAGAAACTGATACTTGATAGGAATGTGTTTCATCTTGGAGTGCATCACTTTATTCTTTGAGATACTGATAGCACTTTTATTATCACAATATATAAGAAGGGGATCATCATACTGAACCTGTATATCTGTTGAAGTTTGTTTCATCCATAGAACCTGTGTACAACAAGCAATTGTTGCAATATACTCTACTTCGGCTGTAGATAATGATATTGATGATTGTTTCTTTCTTAGACAAGATACAAAACACTCACCCAAGTAGAATGTCGCTCCACAGGTGCTTCGTCGGTCATGAATGCAACCTTCCCAATATGCATTTGTGTAGGAAATAAGTTATAGATCCTTTCCTTTTGGATACCATAGTCTAAACTCTTTTGTGCCCTTGAGATATCTGAAAATCCTCTTTATTTCTAGAATATGTGATTCCTTTGGTGTTTCTTGAAATCATGCCACTTGTCCAACTGCATGCATTACATTTGGTCTGGATGTTGTCACATAAAGTAAGATTCCAATCATTGACCTATACTACCTCTGATTTGTAGACTTTGAATCATCATCTTTTCTCAAGTTGCAATTGGTTTGCATAGGAGTGTTAACTAGTTTGCAGTCTTCCATTCTAAACCTCTTTATAATTTCTCTGATATACTTAGTTTGAGAAATAAAAATTCCTTGGTTGCTTTGACATATATGAAGACCCAGATAGAAGGATAGTTCTCCAAGTAATGACATTTCAAATTAATTTTGCATATCCTTTGCAAATTTATGGCTTAACCTATCATCATCACTTCCAAAAATAATATCATCAACATAAAATTCAATTAATAAAATACTATCTTGAGTTACCTTGATGTAGAGGTTGATGTATGCAATTCCTTTTCTAAACTCTTGTTGTTGTAAGTATCTGTCTAGTCTGGAATACCATGCTCTGGGGGCCTGTTTAAGACCATACAAGGTCTTCTTTAATCTACAAACATAATATTCATTCTTTGACAACTGAAATCATTCTGGTTGCTCAATATAGACTTCTTCTTCTAGTTCCCCATTCAAAAAAGTTGATTTTACGTCCATCTGATACACTTTAATATTCTTTGAACATGCATAGGCTAGTATCAATTTGATTGCTTCCATTATGGAAACTGGGGCAAAAATATCTTCAAATTCGATACCTTCAACCTGTGTGTATCCTTTACATACCAATCTATCTTTATTATCGGTAACATGTCCATATTCATTCAATTTATTTCTAAAGACCCACTTTGTGTCGATCACATTCTTGTACCTTGGTCTTGGAACAAATTCCCAAGTTTCATTTTTCTCTATCTGATCCAATTCTTCATCCATGACCTTTAACCAGAATTCATCCTTACGGGGCTCTTCAAAATTGTTTGGTTCAATCGTAGATAAGAGTGCTAGGTGCAGCTGTTCTGGTGAATGAATTCTTCTTCTAGTCTCAACTCCTGCATCCTTGTTCTCGATAATCTGATATGAAGGATGATTCTTCTGTACTCATTTGATAGGTGTCTTTGGAGGCACTTGTTGAACTTTCTCTTCTACTTCTATATGATCTTCTTCATCTTCCCCTTCTGCAATTTCTTCATCCTTTTCTTTTTCTTCGTAAACATGTTCCACTGATTCCTTTTCTTCTTCCTTTAATTTTTGTTCACTTGTTTCTTCAACTGTTACATTGATTCTTCCCACAACTTTGTTGAGCCTTAGATCGTAACACATTTATGATTTCCTTGTACTTGAGTAACCAACAAGTACACCTTTATTCACACGAGAGTCAAACTTTCCCATTCTTCCATTTTCTCTTTTGATGTAGCATTTGCTTCCGAACACTATGAAGTGCTTCACATTTGTTGGTATTACTTTCCATAGCTCGTAGGGATTTTTGTCACTATTATTCTTGGGCATTACTTTGTTTTGAATGTGAACTATTGTATGCACTAGATGTGTCCAAATAAATTTTATTAACTTGGAATCCATTAACCTTGTTCGATCCATTTCCTATACTGTCATGTTCTTTCTTTCGATGACCCCATTCTGTTGAGGTGTCCTAGAAATGGAGAATTTTCTTTTTATTCCATTCTTTCTACAGAAATCCATAAATTCCTTTGAATTAAACTCTCCTCCATTATCATATCTCAAACATTTGATTTTTGAATCCATTTCATTTTCAACCATTTCCTTGTATACCTTGAAGTTTTCAAATACTTCTGAATTATTCCTAAGAAAACAAACTACGGTCATTCTTGTATAATCATCAACCAATAACATAAAGTATTTCTCACCTTTTAAACCCTTTGATCTAGTTGGTCCAACTAGATCAGTATGCACAATTTCCAGTGATCTTGTCAGTGAGTATTCCTTTGATTTGAACCTGGTATTTGTTTGTTTTCCTTGTTGATATTGCTTGAATAATGTGTTGGTTGGCTTCGTGATCTGGGGCATTTCTCTGACTGATTCCTTTTTTCTGACTTTGATGAGGTTATCAAAGTTATTTGACCCATTGTTCTATGCCATAGAAAAACTTCATCTTCCTTTCCTAAACAACATTTTTCATTTCCAATTTCACTTAATACATATATGTTGCTTGAAGTTCTTTCAGTTGTTGCAATCAATTATCTTAATCCTGCTTTTCTTATCTCTCACTTATGTGAATCGAATGTAAGTTTATGACCTTGGTCACACATTTGACTTACACTTAGAATATTATGTTTCATATCTTCCACTAGTATAACACTTTATGCCTTGGTATTCTTGTTTCTAATTCTGACTGTGCCCTTTCCAATGATTTTAGTTGATTCATCATTTCCAAAGGAGACTAATCCATCTCTTTCCTTTGTAAATGTAAGAAACTTGTCTTCATTACCTGTCATGTGTTTTTAGAAGCCACTGTCAACATACCAACCACATTTCTTGTGTTTATATTGTAGAGCGAGTGTGCATTTTTCATTGTTAAACTGATCTTGGTTCCTTATCCATATTCTCTCTTGAGATTCATGTATGTGATTGTTGTTATTCTGTTGTGATTCTCTAGGAGGGACTATGATTCTAAAATATTTGGCCATGTGTCCAAATTTGTTGCACTTTTAGCATTTCGCTTCAATGCTCAATGATTCAAAATTGTTGTAGCTTCTTCTCTATGTTTCACTAGGAATTCTTGGATAACCATTTTTTGCATGACTTTCAAAGTTGTTTTTGTTCCTATTATTAGCTCTGCAATTTATAACTTTATGTCAAAATTTATTACATGCATAACATAAACCAAAAAAGATAGTTTGATACCTAGGAGTTGAAGATCTTTTGAAAGAAGTTACTCTTATGAATCCTTCTTCTTCCTAAGGCCTTCTTGTTTCTGACTATTGCTTATTTTGAAATCTGACTCTTCTAGGTGGAGGAGTGTCCCTGTGATCTTGCCTGTAAATTTTTTTGTCTCCTCTAACTGTTTTTGCATATCTTCTTGGTTGTGTTTCTTTATCTGTGGTTTTGGATCTTGAACCTCTTTTTGTCTTATTGTATCCTAGTCCATATTTGTCATGATGTGGCCTTTGACTATTGATAATATTATCCAAAACCTTTGAGTTGTTCTACATGCTTTTTTGTTGAAGGTCTTTTCTCAATGTGAAAACCTCTGCTTCCAAATTTCCATTGATCCTATCATTTTCTTCCAGTTGTTCTTTGACTGCTTCTTCAATTCTTTTGTCTTGTTCTATTTGAACCTTTAATTCAATTATCACCTGCTCTAGTTATTCAGAGTTTGAATTCTGAGTGTCTTATTTATTGTCTAGTTCTTCTTGGAGCTTCTTGTTTTCTTCTTTTCTCTTTTTATAACTTCTATAGCACTCAACAATTCCTCTCTGTAGTCAACTTCTTCCTCTTCATATTCCTCTTTGGTTTCTTCTTTATCAGAGTCTTCTATTTCCATGAATATAACTCTTTTTGTCTCACTTTCATTGACATCATCTTCGTCTGATGAAGAGTCATCTTCTTTGGTGCAAAATCTTTTCTTGAAGACTTTATTTTTGGTTATTTTTCCTTTATACGTTTGTTTGTTATTTGAATCATCTTCTTCATTTATTTTCTTTTTATTTTGAGGAAATTTGTTATCAAAATTACCAATACCATCACAATCAAAACAAATCAATGGAATCTTACCTTTATATCTGTCTTCGGTTCCCTTTTTCAGTCTTCTGAAAAAGTTTGCCACTTCTTCATCGTCTTCTGAGATGTCAATATTACTGCTATATTATTTTTCATTTTTCTTTGACTTCTTGGATGATTTGAATGTTTCTTCTTTTATACCCAGATTTTCCTGTTCAGTTCTCATTTCATAGGTTGTAAAGATTCCATGTAGTTCATCTATGTTTATTGAGTCTATATCTACTCTTTCTTCTAGTGCTAATATCTTATGATCAAATCTCATTGGAAGAGATCTTAACACATTTTCAAGAATTATAGATTCATCAACATATTCTCCCAATCCTATGATTACATTCATTGTTTCATCAACTCATAAGAAGTAAGCTCCAATATCCTCTTCTTCCTTCATCTTTCGTTGTTCAACTTGACCTCTATAAGTTTCAAGCTTTGATGCCTTAAATTTTTCATCTCCTTCATAAATATTCTGAAGTTTGTCCCAAATCTCTTTAGTGGAGCTACAATGAATAACTTTGGAATATATTGAATCACAGAGACCATTCATAAGTGCATTTGTGGATTTTGAATTATTTGGACTGGGTTTCTTTCTGTTGGTGGAACTGTTGGTTCTTTGTATCCATCTACAATTTATTTCCAAACCTCAAATCCCTATGCCTGTACATATGTTTTCATCCTTCTTCTCCAGAATGCATAGTTATGTCCATCAAACTCTGGTATTCCTTTTTTATACATACTGTTGCTCTCCATGATCTACCTTTCAGTGGTTAAACTGATTTCTAAAGGAACTTCTCTGATACCATTTGTTGGATTGTTGAGGGAGGGATGAATTAGTAATATAGAAATATAGTCATTTTTAACCACAGTATGCAAGTGTTATTATCTTTAAGATCAATATAGCATTATCATCTAATAATTTCAGAGTAAATAAACCATGAAAAATGAACAATCATACACATACACAGTACACCAGTATTTTTACGTGGAAACCCAATGCGGGAGAAAACCATGGAATGTTTTTTCTTATATGTATTTAATAATTACATTCATTGGAAGAAAAAACTTCTTTTGTTCTCCAGCTACAACTGGAAGGAGGCTCTGACCCCCTATAATTTTAGGCTACAACCTGAGGGAAGCTAAAAATCCCCAATTATCTAG
Organism: Picea sitchensis; assembly: GCA_010110895.2. Taxonomy (NCBI): domain Eukaryota; kingdom Viridiplantae; phylum Streptophyta; class Pinopsida; order Pinales; family Pinaceae; genus Picea; species Picea sitchensis. The sequence continues at coordinate 62,420 of SNQJ01S0064774.1, forward strand.
ATACAACTAGAAGGAGGTTACAACCCCCTATGTTCTGCGGCTACAACCAAAAGGCGGCTACAACCACCTATCCTTGCCCTGTCCCGCTACCCTGAAATATAAGTGTCAAATGAAGAAACCACTACCACACTATCACTGTGAGATATACCACTATAAACCTATACCAACCTGTACCACTGACATGTATCCAACCTATATGACTACCATGTAATCAACACGTACATGTACTGATATTGTACCAACAAAAAACAAGAGATATGTGACCTGTCTTTTCTGCAGTGCGTGTATGTGGATACCCTATCTATACTTCATCCCTCCTATGTACACGACTTATCTGTACCACAGCTTTTGTATGCTTCCTCTTGTCAACTCAACCTACAACCTGTCACTGTGTGTAACATTTAGTTGTGCCCTATGCATAAATCTTCATACACATCCCTTAACCAAATGTATATATATCTCTATGGTCATGTGTCATACAAGTATAATCAAGAACAAGTATAATGAACCTCACATGGACTAGACATCAAACATTTTCAGATATACAACCTCTCAATACATCAACCACTTCACAAGTACAACCTCTAAATACATCAACCACTTCACAAGTACAACCTCTCAATACATCAACCACTTCACAAGTACAACCTCTCAACTATGTACCACAAAAAACCTTAACCATATCCCAAGAAATACAAGATGTGTCTCACTTTAATAAGACGTATCAAAGATAAATATTGATTATACCAACACTATATTTTTGTATATATGACTTATAAAAAAATTCCCATGTAGACACTAATATTTCTATGGAAAATCCTCAAACCCTCATAACCATTTCTCATTTAGACAATAAAATCCAAATACTCATAGAAATAAGACATACATTTTGAACCAGTAGATAGATCTAATGTACTTGATCATTGTATACCTTCTGAGGAGCTTGCTTTCAGGCTCTATAGACCTAGAATCTTCATATTCTCAAGTTTATAGGGATTTTTCCTCATGTATGTTTCCTATTATACTTCTAGTCGACGTGCATATGTGCCATGCTCCACTGTAGCCCGCGTACACTTCAAAAACTAGGGTTTTTTCAATATTTTTTGTAATTCTAAAACTTTCACTGTCAACTCTTTGTGATACCTCAGAATTGTGCAACTTAAAATGTATCAATGAGTATATGTAATAAAACTTACACAATAATATATATTCAATGTGTTCAATAGGTGCTAATAGGAGAGCCTTTCTCTCTTATTTATACTTCCATGTAGCTTTCTCAAGGGGTTACCTTCTAACCAACTTAACCTGATTTCGTCCTTTTAGGGATAACCCACTTCTAACCCACTTTGCTATAAATAGTAAATTCTCCACTTCTAGTTGAAACTAATTTCTTTTTAATTATTTTCTTATTGCAACAACTTAACCCATGATTAACTCCTAGTTTCACTCACTTGAATAGTCAACTTCTTCTAGGAGCTTCTAGAATAATTTTGACTCATTTGATCTTCTAGATAAATCATGAGGGTTCTCCAACTTCACAAGGCCATAAATCTCTATCTGTGAGGAGTTATGTTGTTTTCCACATATCATCGGAAATGGCATGACATGTGCTATCCATATAGAATAGTCTTACCTGCAAATATATTAAATTCCATACCATGATACATCAATCAACAGAAAGTCCCTTAACCATATAGTTGGGGCTACTAAAATTTGCTACCGGACTTGCTTCAAGGGATGAAATCAATGACAACCAACCCAATTAATCAACATTCCATTCATTATTTCAACTTATATCAATTTTGAATGAAAATGGAAAAATACATGTGTTAGCTGAATTGATTTTAATTAATTATAGTTTTCATATGTTTGATCAATTTCATTATGTGAAATTTCTTTCATCTAGTGAAACTCATATTAATTGTGTTCACTCAAGAGTTCATATTGTGATTGTTTCCCTTTCGCATTAATAAAAAATTACTGAAATTTGTTCGACTTTGTTTCAACAAACTTCTTTAAATTTTTCATCACATCTATGTTGTTTATCACATAGATGTTTCTTTCCTATAGATAAGAAAAGTTATACCAATGTGAAAGACAATTCAATTACTAAACCTAATCCACCCTCTTCGCCAAGATATTTGTGTGTGTTTCTTTAGCTATATTTTTGGTGTGATATTATGGTCAATTTTAAATGTACATAATTTATTATCAGGTTTGACCAAAATGTTGTGACCATTTGAGTCTGCCTCACTTATTTGCACTTAAAATTGCATGTTTCTATTTATTTTGGTTTGATTATAATATGTTTGTTTATAGATTAGTTTACTTTTGTACTCTTTTTTGTTTCAGGTTTAGCTCTAAAATTTCTTAAAAATCTTCAATTAACAAGGTTCTAGAAATCTTGTAATTTTTGTATTATTTCTAAAAAAATTAATTTTTGTCTAAAGTAGTTAATGATTTGTTTTAATAATTATTGTCAATAATAGGGATTTGTTAGTTAATAGTTAGCACTCTTCAGAAAACCTTTAATTATCTCCTTCTTTATAGAGGAGATTCCTTTATTATCTAATAGAGCCATTAAACCCATCAGGCACAACCATTCCAAATGGTTTGGGTTATATTCTAAGGACCTCAGACCGGGTTGTTTCCTCTTAGTTGATGAGTGGTCAGTCCTGCCCTTCAACAGGGTGAGATCCATTTGGGGAGAAGCAGAAAGTGAGCAGTTGGTTCCACATAGAAAAAATGGTTATATATGAGGGGTATCATGGAAGATGGGGAAAAGAGAGGAATCCAAAGGGAGAGGTGGAAAATAAGGTTACCGGGAAGGGTGGGTGGGTCCATGGAAAAGAAAGGCTTAAAAGCGATAGGTACCACTAAAATCAAGGAAAAGAGAGGAATCCAATGGGATAATGATCCAGATGGATATCGATGGCCACCCACCTTTTCCAATTGGCTCAAAGTAGCTTTCTGACATTTTTGGCAATTTACTATTTTTAGCAGTTTTTACTTCTAGGGCCATTTTGAGGGCCTAAATGAAGGTTTTTTGGTATCGAGCTCCTCAATGATAACTAAAGGCATTATTGAGCCCCCAAAATGAATCTCCTCGACGATACCTTTCCAATAGGCTATCACACGCCTAAAATGAAGATCGTATGCAAAAGTTACGACCCCGGGAAGTTGATGTACTAGCTTACCCAAACGGGGCCCACATGACTTTTGGCACTTCATCTCCT
>SNQJ01S0064774.1:65665-82066 GCA_010110895.2 Picea sitchensis
TTTTCTAAGATGGTGATTCTGGTTGCCTGCAAGAAGAGCATCACAACAGAGGCCACTGCCAAGCTCTTCTTTGAACGGGTTTGGGTACATTTTGGAATCCCAAAAACCATTGTATCAGATCGGGATAGTCGATTTCTCAGCACATTCTGGTCGAGCCTCTGGTCACTGCTGGACACCAAGCTCACCAAATCCACGACCTTCCACCCCCAGATAGATGGCCAAACCAAGGTTGTAAATCAAATGATTGTGCATATCCTTCGCATGTATAATTCAAAGAACCCTCGCACATGGGATGAGAGCCTTCCCTATGTCTAGCATAGCTACAACCGAGCCTTGCATAACTCAACCCGCCATAGCCCCTTTCAAGTGGGGTTGGGATTCCAACCATTGGGTCCCATAGATGTTGCAATTCCCCTTGCGAACACCTCGACTGACTCATCTCCTGCTCCAACTGAAGCTGACAGAGCCACTTGGTTCATTGAGAGGATCCAACACATCTGCCAACAGGTTTAGGATATCCTACAGAAGTCCAATGACAAGTACAAACAGCACCATGATCAACATTGAGTGTCGCATAAGTTTCAGGTGGGCGACAAAGTTTGGTTTCACTTTCAAAAAGAATGACTTACAGGACCCCATCGGAAGCTTTGCCCACTCCGTTATGGACCGTACACTATCACTAAGGCCATGGGGGATAATGATTTTGAGCTCAACATTCCTCCTTTCCTTGGCCTGCACTCAGTGTTCAACGTGGATCTCCTTCACCCTTATTTCCCACCATTATTGGACACCTCTGAAGTAGCAGAACAGATGACACCAACAGAGCTCAACCCCGACTGCATACAATAGGCATCCAATGATCAGATTGTGGACAAACATATCAAGGGCACTCGACAACAAAGGATCTAGCTTTATCAAGTCATCAAAGTAGGGCAGCTCCTGCACAAAGGCAAGTGGCTCACCCGGGGCCAAATTCAGTAGAAATTTCCTCATCTAATGGGGGACCTCAATGCAATGGAGACCATTTCTTCCTAAGGAGGGAGGATTTATATATATGGATATCGGTGGCCACCCACCTTTTCCAACTGGCTCAAAATAGCTTTCTGACATTTTTGGCAATTTACTATTTTTAGCAGTTTTTACTTCCGGGGCTATTTTGAGGGCCTAAATGAAGGTTTTTCGGTATTGAGATCCTCAATTATGGCCAAAGACATGATTAATCCCCCAAAATGAATCTCCTCGATGATACCTTTCCAACGAGCTATCACACGCCTAAAATGGAGATCGTATGCAAAAGTTACGACCCTGGGAAGTTGAAGTACTAGCTTACCCAAACGGGGCCCACATGACTTTTGGTGCTTCATCTCCTAGGGTTAGTTTTTTGGATGTCTACGGTTTTCAGAATTCTTTATTATTGTAAAAAGGCCTTCAGAGCCTCATTGTAACCTTCTTCTTGTGAATGCGCACTGCCGTCACATCTCTTCTCAGAGATAAGCCACCACCATTCCAGCAAGCTTGTTTCCGCTGCATTTTACAGTTTCAGCTTATTTTGTTATTGAATAGAAAACCAGTTTTACTGTATCTCTGTTATTTTTTTTAAGCACCTATTAATAATCTGTATTCATTTCATTTTTCTCATAAAATCTGGATCAGATAGGTATCAAATAAGGGTGCTAGAAGGACCATTATACTCTTGTAGAGTTATACTTTGACGTGAAGAATATTTTAGTGACAAAATGCCCAAATTGTTAGTGAGGGAAAATGTGTAGGAATTTCACAACTAGGATGCAAGAGGTAGGATTGCGGAGCAGAATTTCCCTTCTATTTATTTTTTGTTTTGTTATGTTCCCAAGGGTCAGGGTTTTAAGATTTCCTATAGAAAATATTTTTCCCTATGCTATAGCTCTCTCATATATTTGTGGGGTCGAACAATAGTACTCATCCCAATATCTCATGGCACAAACTAAGGAAGCTTGACCATACCCTTAATCGTACTACCCAATTACCCAGGTACTAGAGAGTATATTCCTAAGTGTTGTTCTTAGTTTCACTATAGCAGTCAAGTGACCGATTGGTTGATCTAGAGATCATTTCAGGAGACCTAGGGGACTCCCTATATACCTGACAGTATGTGGGAGTAATTTTCATGTACATATTATGTCTTATGGGGTACTACTCGAAGGGGTACTAACAAGGGTCACAAAGGTTTCCAACTAGGTGAAATGTTTGTTCGAGTAACCCGTGAAACTATCTTTATTTCTTGTAGTCGTCCCCAACCGTAGTTTTACCACTGAACAATAGATCTTTGTGCTTTAAAGACATTAGAAGTACATGTCTCTACTCTAGAAAAAAAATCCCCATAAATTCTACAGAGGAAAGTGCTATGATACCACTTTTAAGGTATTAGATGTATTTTATAAAGCAGAAACAAAAATATTATGATAAAAACTAGTGGAACAACAAAATAGAGAGAACATCAACACCAAAAATGATACCTTTATTGATAGAAATCCAAGTTCACTTGCCTCTTCGAGGGGGAAACCTCCAACATAGCAGTGCTCTATTACAATAATTATCAAGACAAAGATTTCTCATGCCTTATACTCCTATTTGTATTAATTATATCTTCTAAAGAACATTCTGGAGGAATATATTTCTAGAAGTGGAAGCTTTTGTTAGTATTCTTACATTAGACTTGTTTAGATTATTAAATAGGCCTTATTTACTAATGTCGGCCTTTATTACATGGAAAATATATTATTCTACCTACGTTAGCGGTTAGGGAGGTTAGGTCCCTAACAATCATCTCCTTCTCTTCCTTATGATGAAGGATATTCAAATTCACCTCCTTCTGCACTGAAGTATTGGAAATATTCTCATCCACATTTGAGTTTCTCTCTACCTAATTTCTTGAATCCATGGCTAGAAGGTTCTTCTTCTTGGAATCCTTCTTATGGTTCTTAGGGTTCATTTTTGGATTTAGTTTCCAACACTTTTCTTCAGTGTGGCCATTGATATCACAATGGTTACAATGGTTATTTAGATCCTTGAATTGATGTGCAGTGGATATCATCTTATTTTCTTTCCCTTTCCACTTCTTCTTCCCCTCCTTCCAAGTGTCTTGGTGCTCTTTCTATTTCGAACCTATTGGCTATCCTTTCTTGTGGCCTATATTTTCCATATATTGTTCTTGCACATATGCTTCATCAATTTTCCTAGGATTGAAGAGCATCACTTGATTTTATAAATGACTATGTAGACCCCCTATATAATTGAGGAGTACATCTAGGTTCTTGGGTGAGATACCTAGCATGATATCCAAGTTTCTAAATTTTTTGGTGTACTCTTGCACACTCTCCCCCTACCTTTTCCTGAAGTAATGCCAACATATCCATTGGTCCTCTACATACCCAATTGGGTAGAAATGGGACTTAATGAGGATTTTGAAATCCTCCCACTTTGTTACTGGCGAATCACCCTCCATCCTAGGTGTCTCCATGTGACTTACCCACCAGGTTAATGCATGGCCCTCTAATTTTACTCTGGAAAACAAAATATATTTCTCTTCTTCTATATGGTGGATATTGAAATAGACCTCTGACTATTGCAACCAATGATTCAAATGTACTACATTGATTTCAACTTGGCATGGCTTGATATCCACTTTCTCTTCCATTTTAAATAAGGACTGTGAAGGAGTAATGGCACTAGAAATCAATTGCTCTCTCTTGGGATCTTTCCTCCACTCATTTTTTAGGTCTTCATTATCTCTCAATTTCCCCTCTAATCCAATATCTTAGTTAGAGCCTCCAACCTCCATGAACAGTCCAAGATAATTTGCTAGAGCCGTCGTGAGGAGGTTCATATTGTGAGAGATATCAACAACTTTCTCTTCCAGCCTCACACATCTCACTTTTGGTGGATCCCTAGGTTTTTTGTGAACATACTCATCTTCCATGGCTAGGGTTCTGCGACTTTCTTCTTAAGGAAATTCTTGGATTCCACAACATTCCACAAATACCCCAAAGAAAATTTCTCTTATACCAACATGATCTATAAACTTCCATGGATATTCCACTAGAACATTTTTTCATAACATTTCTTATAATATTTTGACATCTTATACCATGCAAACAATTTTCCAGATCCCAAATTAATTAATTACTAGTTTTTCTTGAATTTATGAAATAACTGAATGAAAAAATGAAATAAATGAGAAAAAGAACACACCATACACAAACAAATGAACACAAGATATATCCTAGGAAATCCAATATGGGAGAAAACCTAGCTAGAAGGTGAGGCATATGCTTTTCTCTCTTTCCTTTAGTAAAGAAATGCAATTACAAAGAAAGAGGGACACTCACTATGGAGTTTCTTATGAGTCTATGGCCTGATTAGATACTAAAAAATATTCTTCCCACCTATTTTATTCTCTTAAATCCCACTCCTTGGATGCTCTTCTCAAGTATGGAACAAGTACAATACAAAATAATGAAACCCCCTTCTCCTCCTAGCATCCCAGTATTTAGCATAGCTCGATAGTTGTCTAGGGCTAGGGTTTCATCTTCCTCAGCCCTCAATTAGTGATAAGGTTTGGACCTTCTATAATATTCTTGAAATTCCACACATGGATAACCCCACATGTTTGATTAATGGGGGTTTAAGTGGCATACACTCATAACATGGTGGTTAACAAGGTAGGTCAACTTGCGAGAAGCATAAATTTTGCATACGAGCTTCGATTGAGGCAATTTTTACATTGTTGGAAATATATCAATGTGTAGAACACCATCGAGGTTGTGTGCATAAGTTATAAACCCTATAACCCAAAAAAATGTTTTTTAATGCCTCAAAATGGATATAGAAGGTTCTGGACCCCAATTTTCCAAATTGGGACCTACCACTAAAATGGCCCTGCAATTCGATTCCTTCAATTTTTTCCACCCATAAAGTACCAATATAGATGGAAAATTGTATGATGATTCAATCCACATCAATTTAAAAATAATTGGGCATCCACCTTCTAATAATCACTACTACTACTACCCTTCAATTGGAGGAGGCATAATGGATCCACCCCAAGTAGGGATGGGTCAAATATAATTTTGATAGAGCATAAAAAGATAATTATCTAGGAGTGGTGGGGGTTGGTTCCATTGATGCAAGAGCATCTCTCCACATCAGCCAACCAGCCAGCCAGCCACGTTGAGCGCACACATTCAAGGCTGAAGAGAGGCACATCCCTCATCTTCAATTTTGTAATTAAATGTAATTAATTTTTAGGCTGTTGAGCCATGAAGTTGTGCCTTTATGTAGGCATTAGGTAGATAGGCCTTTAATTTTTTGTAAGGATGAGATCTAGATCTGATGCTGGACTAGACAACCCATTCAATGTAATTGAATAGGGTAGGTGGGTTGGAGGGAAGAGCACTAAGAGCCCCCTCATGTAAAAACATCTATGGTATCTCTTTGATGGGAGGAGTGTGTGTAGAGGATAGGAGAAAAATCTGTGTGTAGAGAGCAGAAGAGAAGGAGTTGAGACCTTGTTACAGGCCATGCTCAGGAACACCCTTGTAAAGACGGGCATTTTCCATTTTAATATAAACAGAAGCAGTTTTTCTTGCATGGATTATGTGTTGAATGAATGTCTGTGAGTGTTCATATGTGTTGTAGATGTATACTGTAGGTTTTCATTTGTAGGAGTGTGTCTGATTTCAGGTGAAGGTATTTGAGGCTTCATACCAGGAGGGTGTGACAGAACGCTGTGGGTTCTGATAGTCGTGCGCAGAGGATGCATTTCTGAACACTGCGGGTTCAGAAAAAGACACGTTGCGGCACAAGAACTGGAATCAACAACTCATTGAAGACCTCAAGGTTACTGAACACCTTGGAGGCAAGACTGTGTGGGAGAAGACACAGTTTCAGACAGAATCTCTCAGGAGTTATGTAGATCTCTGCTAGGTAGGAATTGAGCACAGGAACAGGGTGCTGAAGAAGAACTCTGCTGAGAGTTCAAACAGAAGAAACAGAATCACTGATGATTCTGAGAGCTCTGCCAAGTGGGCATTGAGCATATGCACAGTGGTGCATTGAGAATAACTCTGTTGTGAGTTCAAGAAGAACCAGAATCACGGATAATTCTGAGAGCCCTACCAGGTGGGCATTGAGCAGGTGAAAGGAGGACACATAGGACAAAACTACTGAATGTTCTGTGAAGAGATACTCTGCCAGGAGAGCATTGAGACATTGTGCAGACAGGCACAGGAGAAGAGAACTCTTTGAGTTCTGTGATTTGAAGAAGAATCCACTGAGGGATCTTCACAGGGTTGTTGAACACCCTGTAGACTCAGCAAGAAGTTGCTTGAGGCAAAGGATAGCCAGGAGGGCATCCCAACATTCTCCATCTGAGGGAGAAGGGAAGAAAGATAAAATCCCTTAGGGGTCTGAGCATGTGAGAAGCTCAGGAGAGATAGCACCGTGTGTGTGTGAAGACTCTGTAGAGGCGCGAAAGTCAAAGAATCCTTTGAGGATTCATAAGTAAAAGCTCAGGAAGAATAGCGTCGTCGAAGAGCGCAGGCGAGGACTCAAATTCGTGGAGCTCGTAGAGAAAGAGGAAAAAGGTTGAGGCCTTTGAGTTTTGGTGAATTCTCCCAAGGCTGGGAAGAAAGTGCACAAGCTCCGGAAGGACCACAACCACCTTCAGATCGGCTGGAAAAGGAGATCTAGACCGTTGGTTTCTAAATCCAGGGAGCATCAGAGCAAGCATACATAAGGGGGAGATCGACAGTCGTTGGATCTCATTCAGAAATCCCGTCAGCCGTCAGATCGGACAGGAGGTGCATGGGGTTTAACCCTTCTCACGCCAGGCAGAAGTCCCGACAGGTATCGGGATATCGGTGTTCGTGAAATCAGGAGTCACGAGGACAAGAGATCAGGAATTTCTATAGGAAAAGTCCTGGGAACGATCTGGACCATCCGTTTGAGGAGACACGTGGCGGAGATCGAGCGACCCGTCGGTATATCGACTACCGGGGTTTTGAGTTGACAGAGGATTTTTGTCATCGGAGCATCAAAAAATATGAAACAACGAGATGGGATTAGGGCCATCCATCTTGAGGGGACATGTGGCGAAGATCCAGATTATCAGGGAAAGCCCCGATAGAAGATCAAATCGGAGCATCGGATTTCGGCATTTCACGAGTCCTGAAGACGAGGCGCTCGGGACATCAGAAGTTGTGAAATAGCGAGAGGCGATCAGGACCGTCCATATTGGGGGGATGCATGGCAATGATTGAGGCCTCCAGGAAAGGTCCTAATAGGAGAGCCACATCGGGAATTCATGAATCGTGATATCGCAAATCCTGAGGACGAGTGCATTTCGGCATTGCGATGTCCGAAACCCCGATAAGGAGTATGACTATGGTCATATGAGGGGGAGGTCGCGTGGATCATGAGTCTAACCTAGAGGGCTAACGAAAGTTAGAGCATATCGGGAATCGGAGAATCAGGGATCTCATGGACAAAGTGTCCGTGTATTTTGGCATTGGAAAGTCCAAAGCCCCGAAAGGATATAAGGATGTGGTCTTATGAGGACTAGTCACATGGACTAGGAGCCTAGCTAGGAGGGCTAATGCATAAAGAACGCATCGAAAAATCAAAGATCGGGAGTCCGTGAGGACAGGGAACTCTTGACATTGGGCATTAGGAAACCCCAAAACCCGAATCTGAGTCGGGGAAAAGGTCACAGGCGCATGAAAAGGCTGTGACAGGGAAAAGAGAAGGACCTATGGATCGGGTTGTCATCAGAGATTCCAAGGAGGAATCAAAAGAGTCGCTTTGGCTCATAAATGAAGTGAATGAGAATGATCCTGTGAGCAGAGGCACGATGAGGTGAACCTGTCAGGACTGCATCAAGTGGTATCAGAGCCTAACTCTTGTCTGTATATTTCAGGCAAGGAAGGCATAAGAGGTAAGGAGCACTCTGATACACATCAAGTGGTATCAGAGCGAGAAATCTGTTTTTATATTTTAAGCAGAGCGAGAAGGCAAAGGAAAGAGGAAAAAGCACTGGAGACTTTGTAAGGATTTGTTTGTAGGTAGGAAACAATCCATAAGCAGTCAGGAGGACTATAGGATGAAGCTGGAAACACTCTTAGTGCGGAGTGACAGCAGCATGTTTACTAGGAAAGCCGACAGAGACAGCACCATGGCTACTGAAGACCATAGGCATGCTGGGAGGAAGAGAAAAGCATAAAAGCTTCCAGAAATGGATAAAGAGATCTATGAAATAAGGGAATACATAGAAAAGCTCGAAATGTGGATGCAGCAGAAAGCCAAGCCGAGATGGGTGTATGAATAGCCCATGAAGAAGCCAAAGATAAAATGGCCAATCAAGGAGTTGATGGCTAGAAGACAGCGTAGGCTGTTGAAAGGATGGTTGAGGTATGATGAAAACCTCGACGGACCTAAAGAAATGGTTCAGATATGTGAACCAGAGACTGGGAGAGGTCTCAATGATGAAGATAATGAATTGGGATCAGCTGAGGATCTCAAGAACTGTCGGGAGGGAAGAGAGGAAATTCCAGATTACCAGGTGGGAAACAAGTTGGGATCACTGCGGGATCTCATAGCCTGTCATGAGGACAGCCAATGAATTTCACATTTCCAGCTGGACAATGAAATGAGGTCGTTACGGGATCTCAAAGACTGCCAGGAGGGCAGCGGAATCATCTTAGACTACCAGGTGGGCAGAGATGAGAATTTGAGACTGTCTGAAGGTCTCATGGACTCGAAGGTGAGTTCAATTTAGCAAGGGTTGTTGATGAAGATGGGATCAGTTGATCTCATAATCTGCTAGGAGAGTAGTGAACAGATCCCATATTTCCAGTTGAGTAGAGATGAGCAGATGAGACTATCTGAGGGTCTCATGAACTCAGAGGTGAGTTGGAATCAGCCTGAGGAGATGACAGAGCAGATGAGCTCAGAGATGGATTTGGATCAGCAGGTGCAGCTGACAGAAGAGGAGGATCTGAAGGATCTTCTGATGATTGGGGAAATACAGGTACCCCTACCACTTATCCCAGAGGAGGCAGAAGTCTGTATTGCAGATGCAACAATAGCAGAGGGACAACTAGCTGAGACTGTCAAGGAAGAGGAATTGGAGCAGGTGTTTGAGACTGCCCAAGCAGAAGCAGACGGAGATGGAGGAAACGAGCATTCTGAGGAGTGGCTCGACACATTCAGCCAGGAAGCTGAAGAAGAAGAAGGGGTAGACATCATTTGTTTTTCTGATCTATGCGAATAGGTAGAAGCCCTGGAGAGAAGGGTGAAAGTGCAGGGCGTACACATCCAACAGATGAAGTTGGAAGTTGATGAAGAAGGCATGGAAGATCACGATCATCTGCTCATGTGCCGAAAATTTTTGTAGCTGAGGAGACTGCATGAACAAGACCAGCCACTGGAGCAGCTGGACCGAGTGATAGAAGACATCAGAAGGCTGATGGTAGATTCAGCAGAAACTGTCAGCAAGGAGAGGCTGAGCAGAGGGAAGGAAGCAGCAGCAGCAGCACAGAAGCAACAGCAGCAGTAGGAAGATGGAGCAGATGAACAACTCCAGAGAATGATTTGGGATCCAGGAGGATTTCAACAGCTGAGATGGGAAGCTCATGAGCAGGAGCTCATGATTTTGTAGCTGAGGAGTATGATGCAGGAGCATCTCTCCACGCCATCCAACCAGCCATCTAGCCACGTTGAGCGCACACATTCAAGGTTAAAGAGAGGCGCAACCCTCATCTTCAATTTTGTAATTAAATGTAATTAATTTTTAGGCTGTTGAGCCATGGAGCCGTGCCTTTATGAAGGCATTAGGTAGATAGGCATTTAATGTTTTGTAAGGCTGAGATCTAGATCCGATGCTGGACTAGACAACCCATTCAATGAAATTGGATAGGGTAGGTAGGTTGGAGGGAAGAGCTTTAAGAGACCCCTCATGTAAAAATATCTATGGTATCTCTTTGATGGGAGGTGTGTGTGTAGAGGGTAGGAGAAAAATCTGCGTGTAGAGAGAAGAAGAGAAGGAGCTGAGACCTTGTTACAGGTCGTGCTCAGGAACACCCTTGTAAAGATAGGCATTTTCCATTTTAATATAAACAGAAGCATTTTTTCCTGCATGGATTATGTGTTGAATGAATGTCTGTGAGTGTTCATATGTGTTGTAGATGTATACTGTAGGTTTGCATTTACAGGAGTGTGTCTGATTTCAGGTGAAGGTCTTTGAGGCTTCATACCAGGAGGGTGTGACAGAACGCTGCGGGTTCTGATAGTCGTGAACAGAGGATGCATTTCTTAACACTGCGGGTTCAGAAAAAGACGTGCTGCGACACAAGAACTAGAATAAACAACTCAGTGAAGACCTCAAGGTTACTGAACACCTTGGAGGCAAGGCTATGTGGAAGAAGACACATTTTCAGACAGAAGCTCTGAGGAGTTCTGTAGAGCTCTTCCAGGTGGGCATTGAGCACAGGCACAGGGTGTTGAAGAAGAACTCTGCTGAGAGTTCAAACAGAAGAAACAGAATCACTAAGGATTCTGAGAGCTCTGCCAAGTGGGCATTGAGCATATGTACAGTGGTGCATTGAGAATAACTCTGTTGTGAGTTCAAGAAGAACCAGAATCATGGAGGATTCTAAGAGCTCTGCTAGGTGGGCATTGAGCAGGTGAAAGGAGGACACAGAGGATAGAACTGTTGAATGTTCTGTGAAGAGATACTCTGCCAGGAGGGCATTGAGACATTATGCAGACAGGCACAGGAGAAGAGAACTCTTTGAGTTCTATGATTTGAAGAAGAATCCACTGAGGGATCTTCACAGGGTTGCTGAACACCCTGTAGACTCAGCAAGAAGTTTCTTGAGGAAAAGGATAGCCAAGAGGGAATCCCAACATTCTCCATCTGAGGGAGAAGGGAAGAAAGATAAAATCCCTTAGGGGTCTGAGCATGTGAGAAGCTCAGGAGAGACAACACCGTGTGTGCATGAAGACTCTGCAGAGGTGCAGAAGTCAAAGAATCCTTTGAGGATTCAGAAGTAAAATCTCAGGAAGAATAGCACCGTTGAAGAGCGTAGGAGAGGACTCAAATTCATGGAGCTCGCAGAGAAAGAGGACAAAGGTTGAGGCCTTTGAGTTTTGGTGAATTCTCCCAAGGATAGGAAGAAAGTGCGCAAGCTCAGGAAGGAGCACAGTCGCCGTCAGATCGGCTGGAAAAGGATATTTAGACCATTGGTTTCTACGTCCAGGGAGAATCAGAGCAAGCATACAGAAGGGGGATATCGACAGTCGTTGGATCTCATTCAGAAATCTCGTCAGCCGTCAGATCGGACAGGAGGTGCACAGGTTTTAACCCTTCTCACGCCAGGCAGAAGTCCCGACAGGTATCGGGATATCGACGTTCATGAAATCGAGAGTCACGAGGACAAGAGATCGGGAATTTCTATAGGAAAAGTCCCAGGAACGATCTGGACCGTCCGTTTGAGGAGACACATGGTGGAGATCGAGTGACCCGTCGGTATATTGGCTACCGGGGTTTTGAGTTGATAGAGGATTTTTGTCATCGGAGCATCAAAAACTCCGAAACAGCAAGATTGGATCAGGGCCATCCATCTTGAGGGGACACGTGGCGGAGATCCAGATTATTGGGGAAATCCCCGATAGAAGATCGAATCAGAGCATCGAAGCTCGACATTTCATGAGTCCTGAAGACGAGGCTCTCAGGACATCAGAAGTCGTGAAATCGTGAGAGGCGATCAACACCGTCCATCTTGAGGGGACGCGTGGCAATGATCGAGGCCTCCAAGAAAGGTCCTGATAGGAGAGCCACATCGGGAATTCATGAATCGAGATATCGCGAATCCTGAGGACGAGTGAATTTTGGCATTGCGATGTCTGAAACCCCGATAAGTAGTATGACTATGGTCATATGAGGGAGAGGTCACATGGATCACAAGTCTAGCCTAGAGGGCTAACGAAAGTCAGAGCATATCGGGAATCATAGAATCGGGGATCTCGTGGACAAAGTGTCCATGTATTTTGGCATTGGAAAGTCTGAAGCCCCGAAAGGATATAAGGCTGTGGTCTTATGAGGACTAGTCACATGGACTAGGAGCCTAGCCAGGAGGGCTAACGCGTAAAGAACGCATCGGCAAATCGGAGATCGTGAGTCCATGAGGACAGGGAACTCTCGACATCGGGCATTAGGAAACCCCGAAACCCGAAACTGAGTCAGGGAAAAGGTCACAGGCACGTGCAGAGGCCGTGACAGGGAAAAGAGAAGGACCTGTGGATCGGGTTGTCATCAAAGATTCCAAGGAGGAATCGAAAGAGCCGCTTCGGCTCATAAATGAAGTGAATGAGAATGATCCTATGAGCAGGGGCGCGACGAGGTGGTCCTGTCAGGACTGCATCATCCATCCTCAAAACACATGAGATAAATATATAATGGATAACTGGAAATTTCCTAGGTACCTCATCAAATAACAAAGTAGAAAGCATAATAATCATGGAGCCATGTTCATCAAGTAACCAATAAGGAGGAAAACTAGATCACCAAAAAATCCATAAAAACGAGATGCTTTGTATCAATCAATACTAACCTTATTTATACAAATTATAAAGCTTTCAAATATGAAAGAGAGTGTGCATGGGACCAAAAACTACAAAACTAAAATCATACAAGTGATTTCCTCCTATGACGCCATTCATCCCAGGCCCCCTCAATCACAACATAGATTGGATCTAATATAATTGTGTGAGATATGAGGTATTGGAGTAGCTTTGAAACCATATCTCTTAGGAAAGCGACACCTTCCTTGCCTCTATATACAACATCCAACATCAATCCTATTTAGTCTCCCACCAAAAGCTTCCCACTACTATAAACAATTCACTCAACTCATATTTGTCCCCATTTACATTCTAGTGACCCACACTCTCAATCGTGCACCCAACAAATCGAATTGTAGGATTCCTCTACCACTGTTAAACCATACAGTCTATGGAGGAGTTAATGGAAAAAATGTGGACATCATTCAAAAACTCTATCATATTTCCTATTTGGTGAGTGAGAGGGGGAGGAAAAATAATGGAAGACAAATGAAATTCTAGAATTTGGTAGATGAAGTTTGCCAAGCTATCTCTAGTCATGGATAATAGCAAAATCTCTCTTCCAACAATGAGATGGAGCCTTTTATATTTTTTGTGTTTCTTTCTCTAATTGCAATAGATATATAGGAAAGTCATAATGGACCTGTTATCGTACAGTTTGTATCTAGGTCAAATGGCTAGAAGATAGAGGCCAAACTGGCGTAACAGGAACCTACCCCACCCAATGTCACCTCAATGGGGAGGTTCTTTCTATTTAGGGAGGTTAGGCCCAGGGGAGACGTCCCCAACAACCTGGGGTTTTGAAGAGGCAAGGTATAAAGGTCAAAGTAAAATTCCCTCCTCACAGGTTACCACCAAGATCAGATAGTCTAGCTAAATAGCCAATAATGAAGTGTAGTCCCAAATGAGAACACCTGCCCGGAACAAGACAATAGCAAAACAATATATGCAGGCTATAATTCAATGGGTTAGTACTTCATATAACTATCTGATATCAATATATTAGCAATTATAACAATAGATATCAATGAGATCAATGTTTTTCAATATAGCAGTGGAATAATATTCATTCATCAATAAATATTGAGATGATGTAGCCAACAATGTTTTAAATCAATCTCTTATTCAATAAATTCTTTAAAACACCATCTAATTGCATATCAACAGAAAATGTTGCGTCAATATGGAATAACCAAGTATGACGTCAACTTTATTAGGGTTAGTAGTTAGTTAGGGTTTCAAATTATAAAAGTTTTAGAGTTGTTTCAATCACTTTCACTTCAACGTTGGAGGCTAAAGATCAGTGCCTAGGGTTATGGAGTCAAAATATGAAGGATGCACAAGTTGAATGGGATGAGATCTAAAGGAAAAGAGGGAAAGGTTTCAAGGTGTTGCAATGGTAGGGCCTTAAAGACATAACCCTAGGGGAGAGAGGCTCACTCCGGTGTTGCTTAAGCAAGGCCTCATGCTCTCTCCTCCTTCCCGAAAAATGGCTAGTTCAAAGACAAGAAAAATCAAGACAAGAGAGGTTGAAGAGGGAGAGTGTTGCAAAGGCAAAGCTATTTCATCAAATCCTAAAAGAAAAATGGCCCTAGGTGTAGATAACCTAGGCCTGGGACGTCCTCTTTCTCTTGAAATTTAAAAGTACGGCTAGCTTAAGGGAAGAAGATAGAAGGAGTGTAGCAATGGCTAGGCTCTCTTCTTCTTCTTCAATGACTTAAAAGGTTTTTCTATCAAGGGACATGAGACAACGACCTACTTGTGTGTTTGTCCCCTAGGGTTTTGATTTAGTAATGTATATATATAAATAGAATGCAAGAAATTAAACTACAACCATTCAATCAAGAAGTTTTGCAGAAAAATAATTACAAATCATTAAGAAAATAGCAAGCAAATCCTAGTTGTAAACCTTCCTTCAAGAAAAACACCATAAATTTGCCAAAAATCTCCTCCTCAAACAAGTGTGCCTTCCTCAAATCAGCCAATAACCCTAATAGGGTGCAAAAATCAGACCTCACTAGGAGAGTGAGTGATGAGTTCTATCAAAATGAGGATAAAACTCCTCAATATATACTATATCATGACCTTTAATTAATTTTAGGTCATAAAATTATCCGACAAGGCTTTAAACAAAAATCATATTGTTTTTACATTAAATGTTCTTTTAAAACCCTAAATGAGAAAAAGGTGAGACATCAAGCCCTCCTGAGGGAGACGTTAGGCCTTTTTGGGGCCAGTGTAGCATCCAGAAGCCAGACATTAGCCCTCCTTGGGCTTTTCCAAGCTGCCACACGTGCCAACAACCTTGTCCATCTGCCATATGCTCATGATGATGTCACAAGCCTCATGATGACATCCTGGGTCATCTAGGGCCAACTTTCCACTACAAGTGGGTCAATCCCCCTAGGTCTGGCTCAGCCAAATTTCCCCTGATGGAACGTCCTCTTCTTCTCTGGTGCAAGACCTCAGTCAAAAATTGTCCTCTCTCTGCCCCTAATGGGGTCCCAACAACCATCTGATGGGCTCTTTAGCCCCATGGAGGTCTGAACTAATCATCTCCCCATGTGTACCGATCGACGTGGTACCTGCCTGCCCGCATGGTCCTGCACATCAAAAACTAGCCCTCCATGGGCTCATTAGTCACAGGGATCATAGAAATGTCAATCACATTTCATCAACAATTTTATCAAACATGTGCATAAAGGCCCTGATATATCATTCAATAGCTCAAAGACTCTACTAAGACCCATAATACAAGGTTGAGAAAAAGGACAAGATACCCTATTGGGCTAGTATCCATAACGAAAGGAAAGTTTCCAAGGGGTTTTATCCAAGCCATGTAACGAGATGAAGTGGTTGTAAGGGATGTCTAGACATATAGGTAGAGTGAGAGTCAGGGATGCATGATATTACCTGTGGGTGCCTTTGTAGAAGGCGAGTTGTACCCGTCATGGATGCAAATTTTCCCAAGCCCCTTTTGCCTTTATTCTTTTCTTTATTTTCTTTTTCTTCTTCTTTTTATTTTTATTCAAGGACTAACCAGAGGACACTGCCTTGGCATGGTTACCAGAGCTGACAGTGTTACCCACAAGTACTTTCACAACAGTGATAAGACTAGCTCGTGATGAGACCCACTTTCCCTTGGCCATGCAACCAAAGGTCACTACCCTGGCATAGTAACCAGATGGTGGCAATGTCATGTTGTTAGGTACCCATGAACATAATAGGCTGGCTCATGATGAGACCCCCTATCCTCTTGATTAGGTCTTGTTTTTTATTTTTTTCGGGTCCCTCTTATTTCTTGCTAAGAGGATTTTTATTGCCTTCTTGGGGATCCCTAGGCAAAGCATCTCAAGGTTTCATTTTTAGGATTTTATATTTTACCAACTTCTTTTACCTTCTGGGCATTTAGCCCCTTCTTCCCACAAGATAAGGTGCAACCCCTCAAACAGATCATCCTAATGCCCATACAAGGGGAATGGGATAGATGAGCAGGAGACAAGATGGAAAAGTGATGGTATGATGGGAGCAGACGATGGCTATTTAGAAACCCGCCAATGGAAAACCAAAACCTATGGGTATAGGATTGCTAGGGCACCCAATCAATCTCCCCAAGCATGGTCAAGTGGGTCAATGTAAGATCCAAGAAGTTGTCAAAAATAAAAGGAATTAGATGCATACATTTAAAGGTTATAATGATCAAAAGTGACACATACCATGATACCTGGACCAATTACCTCATGG
>SNQJ01S0064774.1:82076-98527 GCA_010110895.2 Picea sitchensis
GAAAAGGATGGGCCCTCCAGGGCCATGCTCAGGTCAATCCTTCTCTCGGTACTCCATGTCTAGGACCTGTGGGCCTCGAGACATGATCTCCTAGTTATCCCTAGAAATCGGGGATAACAGGACCAAAATTGTTAGATCTTAGCTTCATACTATTTTTTTGTATTAAGCATAGATGTGCTCATATAGTAGTGAATTATTTAATTAGTCCCATAGGTTTATTAATGACTTATTATGCATTAATGAGAAATAAAATCCTCTATGTTATCACCAGGTGATCACTCTTTTTCCCTATTAATGCAAGGATCTATTTTTTTCTAGCATGTGTGTGAGCATGTGTGTGAGCATGTGTGTACATACATACATACATTCATACATACATACATATATATACATGCATGCATACATATATACATATATGTAGGTATAGTCTCGAGGGTATTGATTGTTTTTTTCTATCAAGGGAAAATGACCAACATTTGAGAGAAAATCTTGTGGGGAACAAGAAAGACTCTCCTTGTTTTTATAGAGGTGGTTCTTTTCTCTTGATATATTGGAAGATTCTTTATATGGTTTTGAATGAATGAAATGGGTGAGTGATAAAGAGAAAACCCCAAAATATCTTCTAACAAATCTTTCATTTAGCAGATTTATTCATTAAGCACATCATCTTATTCATGGAAATAAAAATAAATAAATATAATTGAACGATATTGTACAGAGTTTGATTTCGACATACATTTTCCTTCCTTTTAAAATGTTGTGAACCCATAATCAACTATGACTTTGCAAAGTGAAAAAAGAGTAAAATTGACAGGTCATCAAAGAACTTTAGATGAGTATTGCATTTAAAACTGAAAATATTATGATGAGCACACTCCAAAAATTTCATACTCAAAAATATCAAAGTCTGAGAAATCATTAGAGTTATGGCCCGGAATAGTTCTCTATGGGAGAAATAGATAATAATATACCAATTATTACAAGTCTAACAATGTTTGAAAAAAGAAGAATGGAATGACAACATCAAAAATATCAATAACAAATAGATAAATTGTAATTTTATTTTATTTTATTTTTACTAGGGATTTTTCTCCTCTAGACCTGAAATGTCTTGAAATGACTGAAGAATTTAGAGACATAGCTGACCAGACCCAAATATTCTTGTAGGAAAACAAACATGGAAAATGTGATGGAAACATTATAGTTGAGAGAAAGATAAATGGGAAAGTCACTTAAGCTGATTCACAAATCTTTGGAAAGGAAAACTAGCTTCCAACAAAAAGAACCATGTAGGAAACTCTCTAATAGCCAACAACTAACCTTTTGAATTTGTTTGTTCTTCTCTTTTGTAATCTCTTCTTCATCTTCTTGAAACTGGTTTTTGGTTAGGGTTTGGCATTTTGGTGCATTGAATTAATCATTTAAGTAAATATGAGCTTTGGTATTCGTTCCAACATTAGAGACCCACTTTAGAAGCTTAGGAATTTCTTTAAATAAATCAATTTATGAAAATAATTTGTTTTTAAGAATGAAAATAGTTATGAATGTAATTTAATTTTTTGTTCCCGATAACTGATATTTCAGCCATTGAAATCACTTCCAAAGTTTTCTTCATCCTTTTACCTTTTGGACGAGCTATCGTTTGCTCAAAATGGACATTGGGATCAAACGTTATGAGCTTTGGAAGATGGATACTTAGCCATCGTTGATCTTGTCTTCGTGAATTTTGAGCCTTGTATTTCCAAATTTGAATTATTTATCTGACATGCATTGTGGGGGGGTGTTATTGAAATATTTATATTGAAATTTAATCTTCATACTCTTTCTCTATGAGGTAGAGAAAGCCATAGAAATCCATGTAGCTTGTGCACCACGTATCTTTCAATTTCCATAGTATTACCTAGTCATCATTCTAACTAACTATCCAGTCATCTATGTCCATACATGTGTCACCCAGAGGTAGGTCCATGTCACTTCCACATGTCCACATATAATAGGTCTTGACTGTTACATGTCATTTGGAGGTGTTCCCAAAAATAAAGGGAAATAAACTTAGCATGATAATTGTTACTAAGAAATAATATTAAATAAATGAAGTGTTTACGTGAAAGACTTAGTTAAAAGGATCGGGAGGAGTGGGACCATGTACAAGCGTGAGTGAGGGGTATATGGAAGAGTCATAAAAATCATGTGGACTTGTGGTTTACGTGATATATGAAATTGTTATGAGGAAAATCTCTCTATGGCTAGGGTAAACCACAACAGACGGAAATGACTGCATAAATCAACTCTATTCCTAAGTATGTTATATAAACAAATATGCTAGCGAGACATGATAAAAGGCCTACCTCGTCCAAATGTTCGATGAAGTCCACCATTGAGCACCTGACCCAAAGCAATATACCTGCAACTAGTCCTCAACAACCAAGCAAAGCAAGCATATGGTGATAATATATGATGTTAGCACATTCAATATCATAATACATTAATAAGCATGAAAAATATGCCAATGGAATAATAATTCAAATATTTGCAAGATATCAATTGAATAAGAAAAGAGTATTTCTATTAATATATGATCACCAGAAGTGAAAAAGTTATAGACATTCGTGTCGGCAAGGTTCAGAACCAAGAAACTAAGTTCCTTCAATCTGGGCCTCCACCACTTCAATCCTCCACCAAAGGCAAGCTCATATAAGAGATACAATGAAGTACTTAATCAATAAGGGAAGAGCTTGGAGGTTGAACACTGTGTTCATACTTAAAGGAAAAAGGGATGCAAACTTAATATGAAGTAAATAATTTCTCCAGAGTAACTTTGCTCTCAAAGTTGAATTCTTTCTCCTCTTTTCCATAGCTCGGAATTGGCCCATTTATAGTCTTCAAATGGAACTGAAGGGCCAAGTCGAAACATTTCCAGTATATGGAAGGCCAAGGATCATAGATCTCATGTCGTGACATGGAAACCCGACACCATTTTTAATTTTTGGGCACAAATCTCAATGTACGTGTGTTGTAGTGGTGCAACTTGCGTATATGCATGTTGTATAGTAGGAAAGGTACGTACATGTGGAAAAAAATGTATTTTTTATCTGTGGGATTTGCAAAAAGGGATGACAAGTCTTCATAGGGAAATGTAAAAAGGCCTTATGTGCAAGATTACATAAGGTGAGGCAAATCTTGCTATAATAGATGCCCCCTAATGTGTGAGGTCAGAGGAGTATTTATGATGGCCAAAATACATTATAAACAACCCATAAGTGGAGTGATGGGGAACCAGCTGGAAGAACTAGTTTCTAATTACATTTTGTACTAACTTTGCATACATGGATGCCAATTTGAATTACACTACAGATCCATGTGAAAATATACCAAACAATTTTCTATGGCCATGAGTAGGCAAATACAAATGTGGTTACATGCCAAAGGTTTTCATAGTCACGAACAAGGTCTAGTAGAACCATTATCAAAACCAATCTGAAGATATATGTATACAATGGAGTACAATCTGATATCCCATGATTACTGAAGTCATATAGGTACTGGTCCAATGAAAAGGAAGCAACAGCTCAGGAAAGTTGCAGCCACATACTGATGTCTTCAAGTATTCTACACAATCTGCCAAAGGTGAAAGTCTACATCATGTGAATAAAGGATTTGAGGTCAAACACAATGAGACATCATTTGATTATCAGTCATTGAGGTATATTGTTAACAAATGTGAGATATCATACCGATAATGAAAGTAGGTATCAAGGCACCAAGTACATTCTCACAAGTGTGAATAAAGGAGTCGGTGTCGAACACCTGAAGAATCCATCAATCAAGAGACATTGATGTATTCCCAATTGTCGATGGCAAGAGAACCTGCCACTAATGACTATAAGCCTCAAGGTACTCATAATACTGTAGGTCTCATTTCCATATTAGATGAGCTGAAGTCGATGGAAGGAGACTCACTGAAAGGAGAGCATTATGGAATCTCTCATCATTAAACATGAGGAACAAAGCAAGAGATTCATGATTTGGAGGAAATCGGATGAAGAACATGTTCACGAAACAACGACCCTGTGCGTATTTCGTGTGTGCCAAGTGCAAGCGGTACACGAAAAAGACCCTCTGAATAACATCCAATGAGTAAAACTACTGACAAAAGTGAGGAAACCACCAATAGGGCTAATGGCATCCAAGACATTACACGAATCCCAATGTGTGAATAGATGTCTTGTCATCAAACAGAAGGGAAACCACCCAGTCAACAACCAATGATGAAATGTCGATTGTTGGGTTCAAGATTACCTACCAATGATGAAAGTAGGACCAGGGTTCATGATAGGACTATAGTATCATGTGATTCTGAGACAAATTGAGGGTATTCCCGACATGCAAAGTCAAGAGTTCTAAGAAATGGCCGACACAGGTTGATAGACTTCCTTTGAACAAGAGCATGAGACATATGGAAGACTCTGACAGCATAGACTCAATGATGACACCATGATATGCAGGAGGAATCAATGAAATTATCCATAGGGACTGGAAGAGTAACTAGTCTGTAGAGAAAACTCTTTGTAATGAGCTTAGCTTCCTAAGGCCATGCTAAACCCAAAATTATGATGAAAAATGGACTCAATAACTTTGTGCTATATTCAAATGTGACACGAATGTTGCCAATATAAGATAATACTCCCTTCCCTCCCGTCTTTTTTTTGTTTTTTCATAGACAAATGAATGCTATGATACAAAGGAGGAAATGAGTGTCGCAAGTAAGAAACAATAGTTCTAGGAGTGGAGCATACCTATGTTCAATGCAAGGAGATGCATGTGGGAGATGGACACTTAGGGGAATGTTCCCTCCTGGGTATAGGGTGTCAAATTGGGAAGGATATAAACGAGGTTCTACTTGGTTGAGGATGCAAAACTGCTAAGGAAAACGGCTTATAATTCAAAGTGAGAACCGTCTATAGGCTCAATACTGCAAGCAAGGACATGAGATGAAATCACAACTTAATGCCAAAAAATTTCCTTTTCATGATCTTTAGTCTAGTTGGTGTGAAAAAGAGATAAAATTGTACCAAATAGACATCCTTTCAAATCCAATTTACGAGTGTGAAAGAGACAAGTTCACTCGGAAATATTTTCTCTTTTTTGAAGACGAGTTGGAAAATAGCTTAAATTAAACTTGATTGGGAGTCCTCTAGGTATAAGGCATCATTTTTATGAGTGTGAAATGAGGCTCAGCATAAATACATGTATTAGTTATAGGGGACTCCCGATCCTATGGAAAAAATCTATGCATTGGCACCAAATGAAGTAGAGGATCTAACTAGGGCACCCATGTTTGGTAAGTCTCTACCACTTGATAACGACACTTCTTATAGAAGATGGAAGGTTTTGTGTCGCAACAAATGGGTTCATACCTAAGGCATATGAGTGACATTTATAGGACAATGCAAAAGTGCATGATGGAATGGATACCTATCCTATATGTTCGGTAGTAAAAACACCTGCCCATGGTTACGAACGGTCAACATAACATTGAAATCTGCAAGAATTCCTGGAGAAAACTACAAAAACCAACTCAATCCACTGTTATATTAGTCCATTAGGAAAAAAAATGACTCAAAACTATAGAAAGTCGGTAAAAACTGTTATAAATAGTAACAAAACCAAAAACTACTATGTCATTTTGACTTTTTACCCAAATAGTGAAAATTGGACCAAAATACCTTCTATCTTCAACTAGTGATTGTGGGAGCGTTGGACGACAAAATCAGAAACTGTTTGGACCAAGTAATTCCTCTTCCCCTCCTTTTCCTTTTTAGTGGATTAGATTTTTAAATTAGGTTTCAAAATTTGAGTAAATTAGGGCGCAAATTGAGTAATTCGGTGTACGTGGGCTACCATTCATTGGGTCGCATATACATGAGTTTATATGCACCTGTGTAAAATATAGGGCACGTTAATCATCCCTATACACGACTGTAAATGCAACAGACCACGTACAAGTCCGTAATCAATGTTTTCTATGGTTGCTAACTCAAAAATTGACTTTTCTATGGCAGGATGGTGCTAGAATGGAGGGAAAGAGAAAACGGGGAGGTAGATGATGTTGTGGATGGAGATCCGGGGGCCCAAATGGCCTTGAAAAGATGTGGCTTATATAAATTTTTGGCACTCAAAGGGATGAGGGCCCAAGTGAGGTTTCTCGAGATGCTTGTGGATTACTGGCATCCTTACAGTGAGAGCTTCAACCTCGATGGGAAACCATTGAGGATTGAAGTCGAGGATATATACTTTTTGACTAGGTTATCGCACCGAGGTGAGGTGGTGAACCTCAAATCTTGGGGAGCTAGGAGCGGTATGAAAATAGAGGAGTACATAGATTCTCACTATGTAGCAGGGACCCCGAAGGTTGGGAGTCAACTCCCCATCTGAGCGATAAACAATCTCAGCCTCAAGATTGTTGTCCTCATGTTGACCAGGATCACATGATCGGCTTCATTGCACCAGGCATCAAGGCCGCTCATGTTCTATGTTGTAGAGTGATTGAGACCCATAGTATATGATTGGTGTACCTCACTACTGGCTAATATGAAGATCCAGCTGACAGAGTGCAAACAGGGTGGCAAGAGTAACTTCAGGTTTTCCTCTATATTATGTAGCTTTTTCTTCGAATGGGTTCTAGGTTTGGGACCTACAGTTGATATTCTTCCAAGAGGACCTCGCAATCCATCCATGGAACGGTGGACCAAGGTAATGAGATGGCAGGGGGGAGGTAGGGTGACCACACCCTACAACGATGATTTCTTCTACTGGTGGAGGTGACAGCTCATTGCTCTGGATGACTACCCCTATATAGGGATCGACTTCAGAGGGGACCTTGACATGCCACTCCCACCAGCAACTGCCTACGAGGACATAGGTATGTCAAATGTTTTTAAATATTTCATTTTTTTGTATTTTTGTATAGTGAAACAAAAATAATTTTGGATGATGCTTAAGTACTAACTAGACACTTGTGTGATGCAGATTTGGGTCCGCGATGGCTGAACAGGCTTCCCTGACATCGTCGGAGGCACCGGGGAGATGAGGTGGTGGGAGGAGAAGCAGAGAGAGTCCTTCAAAACGTGAAGGGAAACCTGTCTCATTTGACTCATAGGATTTTGATGGTTTAGGTAGAGGATCTGCCAGAGGCCATGCAACGGCAAGTGGTTGATGTGCCCAAAGCTTGGGTGCGACTATTTCGGCATCTTGCAAATGTCGTAGTTTGTTATCATGACACACATTTGACGTCATAGGCGTTGATGTCATGGATCTTTTATTATCGGTTGTATATGTGTATTGAGGGTGTTAGCCCCAATTTTGTACTATAAACATCATATTTTTTGAAATATATATAAAACAGGGATCTTCGGCTTTATTTATATTACAATGTGTACATTGATGAGATGGTTTTATTTGATTTAGTTATGTGACAAATTCTAATCTAAAACTAAATTAGCATAAGCACCAGATACATAATTAGAACTCCTAGGAATGTGATAATAAGTAATAAAATCAAAATGTCGTTCTAAAAGACATACCCGTAGGAATCGTCGGAGTAAAGAAAGGTCACATACATGGTAATTGTCGTTCAACTGACATACTACTAACTAGGAATCTAGGCGAACCTATAAATAGCGAATACCATGTGAGCTAGCATCACACAAAAGTTCTATAGCGACTCTATATTCGGCCACATTATTCATGGATGGCCCTAGGCATACGCCACTTGAAGACACCAGTAGACCCTCGAGTGAGTAAACCACCCAAGCGGCGGAAGCCAAGTTCCATGTATGACGAATGGATTTGTCTGTGAATCCTAAGTAGACCGAAGACTCCGTTGACATTTTCCAACCAAGGGAAAACTCGATAAGAAAGTTGAAGACGAAAAGAAAGGAAAAATATATATACACTAAATTACATTAGTATATAAAGAGTTCCACCCAATATTGGGGATCAAGCATAATATCTTTTCAAGTAGAGCTCATTCCTAGGCTCGGTCATATATTCCCTTCATAATATTCTAACTTATAGGGTCCTTTTTCTAAGACATGTCACACGATATAAGGACTGTGCCACATGGGTTTAAACTTTCCTACCCCCAGTGATTCTTTGGCTTGATCATATAAGAGAACCAAGTCACCCTTAGTGTACAACCGAGGACAAACAAACTTATCATACTGGACCTGGACACATATTTTGTTTTCCTCGATAGCCGTAGAGGTGTCTCAATGTTTCTCATCATGACTCTCTAGGTGTACAAGGCATCGCTCGAGATCGGAAGTGTCAGGTACGAGCACGACTGCCAACTTAAGAGAAGGGATTTTGCATTCAATAGGTAATATCAACTCCATGTACTATCTGGAAAGGGGAAAATATGGTGGTAGTCTTAACCAAGGTTCAATATTACCAGAGTGCGGGATATAGCATAATGTGCCAGTGAGACTTACTTTGGCTGACAGTTTTCTGCAAAATGTTCTTGAGAGACTTATTGACGACCTCTACTTGTCCATTTCCTTGGGGGTAATAAGGGGAAGAATGACCATGTTTAAACCCCATCTTAGATGTTATCTCTTCCACAATTTCGTTCTGAAAGTGACTTCCATGATGAGTGACAATCTCACTTGGGATACCGAACCAGGTGATAATTTGATTGAATATGATTTTATCTATGCCTCGGCGATACAAAGTGTCGTCGACGATAGTATAATTCTTAGCTTGGTATCATACACATCATCGGTCCTCTTGCGAGAGATGTTGAGGGAAATTCAAAGTTTGAAGATAGAGAATGATGTCTCCATACCAGGGGTCGGACGATGAGACAAGGAAAATGTGTTTGTCCAGAAACAAATCGACATGAATAACATCTTCATATAATTGTGGAAAGTTGGATATAACTCCACGAAGACTAGTGATTTCTTGGATTTTACAGAAGCAAAATTGAGATCAAATTCTTGTAAAATGACAATCCATTTATTATATTTTCCCCCTATGATACGCTTGGTAAGGACGTATTAAAATGGATTGACATCGGTAACCATAGTAGTCTTGCAAAGAAATATATAATGACATAAATGTTGGACTGCGTGAACGACAGCCAAAGCTAGATTTTCAACGTGAGAATAATTGAGCTCAGGACCGACTAAGTTTTGACTAAGATAGTAGATGACGTGCTCACGGAGATCATCATACTTCTGAACCAAAACCATACCAATCATATCCTCGGACACGAAAATATAAAAAAAGTAATCCCTACCATAGTCAGGAGACTTCAGCAGAGGTATTGATACCAAGGCTTTCTTCAAAGCTTCGAATGACTTCTAGGCTCGCTCATCCCAAATAAAAGGGGTGTCCTTACTCAAAAGACACATGAAACCCTTAGTGATATTGGGATAGTTTACTATAAACCGACGTAAAAAGTTATCTTTCCCATGTAAACCTTGAAGTTGTCGAATAGTGCGCGGGAGAGGCAATCGAAGTATTGCCTCAACCTTTAATGTATCTACCATGATCCCAGTCTCAGAAACTAGAAATCCCAAAAGACGACCAGACCTAACTCAAAAGATGCACTTATGAGGGTTCAACCAGATTCTATAGTAACGACATCTTTCAAAAACTAACCGAGGGTGCGTAGAGTGATCTGCTATCTGACGAGAGTGAGAAACAAGATTGTCAAGGTAAGATTCGACTATATGCTTAAGATCATGGAATGCAAAGGTCATAGCACGTTGGAAGGTTTCTCTGGCGTTTTTAAGGCCAAAGGGAATTTTCCGGTATGCGAAATTACCCCAAGGAAAAATAAATGTCTCCTTGCTTTGATCCTCATGTTTGATTTGAATTTGGTTATACCCTGAAAATCCATCCATAAAATAAAACATTTCGCTTCCCGCACACTCGTTGAGAATCTGATCGATGAAAGGTGTCGAGAAGTTGTCTTTAGGACATGCTTTGTTCAGGTCACTAAATTCCATGCATACATGGATGGTTCCTTGCTTCTTATTCATGGGAAGGGGATTAGATACTCATTTAGTCAAAGGAACCAGGTAGATGAAGCCAACATTACGTAGTTTATCTACCTCTACCTTAATAGAAGGGGCCTTCCAGAGATTGACATCTCTAAGACGTTGTTGAATGGGTTTAGCATCCATATAAGTTATGATTTCATGCTCAACAATATGAGGGTTGATTCCTGGAATCTCTTCATATGACCAAGCAAATACATCTTGAAATTCCTTGAAGATTTCGGTGTAGATCGGTATGTCTTCTGGAGAACAATCTGCACTGATATGTACACTTTAAATCTTGCCAGGGGTACTAGAGATATCAATCATAACGGTAGGAGAAATAATCGCCATATTTCCTTCACCATAAATGTCATGCGTATCAAGTGGAACTACGACGTGACCAACTATCGCACTCAAAGTAGATTGAAACTCATCTTGTCTGATTCTTTCAAGCTCTGGGAGAAAATAAGAGAGATGATGCATATCATCCCAAGGTTTGTCAGAACCATTCATGGATTTGATTATAGCTTCATCTGATGGAAAAGTCTCATCGAGGTAGTCATGTGAACAATACAACGAAGTGGCCCACATGGGCTTAAGAATGAGATCCTCCTAGTTCGTTGGTGAGGTAACAATATCGGGATAGGCGGAATATTCAAGAACAACTTGATACGCAGTCTCCATTTTATATAGTGGCAAGTTCATTCCAGCATGTGACTGACCTTCACATGACGAAGTCGAGGAAGGTAGGGTCCAAGGATCGCTAAAATAGGAAGTGTAGAAAGGAACGGACCTCTCTGACAAAACGAGAATACTGGACATGGTGTAAACATGGTGAATTGGTGCCATGAAGTCGAAAGTGCCCATAAGGGATGAATACATTCTAACACCGATATTCTCATTTTATGGTTGAGAATTTTTGATCATGTGTGTTATCACCTAATGTTGTAAGGGGGATGTTTTCTTAGAGAAGACCCCCCTTTGGCAGAAAAAATGACAAAAGCGAGTCAAAAACCCACTTTGCCTAAGTTTTGAGTGGGAGCATTATTTTAAAGGGCGTGTGGATCTGGGCGGCCGAGGGCTGCACACCCAGATCTATGGTCAAAGTCCAATTCTGGAGTCCCCCCTCCATTTTGTATTTAACGAAGGGGAGGGGGTCTGGAATTGGGCATGCAAGTTTTCAACAGTTGCGATTGAGGCGCCTTGATCCACAGTTGAGGCTTGATCTTGGACCCCCCTTACTATTCTACCTTTAACAAGGGGAGGGGGCTCCGGAATGAGGTGATTTTTCATGGGCCCCCCTTTTTACCTCTTACCACTTCTTCCTCTGCTTATCGCTCTCGTCTCCTAGTGACATGTGCCCTCCACCTGTCTTCTACTTTCCTCAATGTCATGACCCTTCCCCTTCTTCCCTTTCACAGTCCGATGCCTTTCCATCCTTCTTCAGGTCACTCTGTCATGGCTACATGTTCTCCTCCCTAACCGATCTCTTTCCACTATCTATCTCCTCCGCCTTCCACATCATCTCCCCACTGCGTCAACCTTTGTGACCCGTGTGCCACTCCACTTGTGTCCCATATATATCCCCATGACACTTCCCTTCTGGTGCCATAGCCTCTGTCCCTCCACCACCCGGTGCTTCCACCTCAGCACCCCTCATCTCACCTTCACAGTGATTGGCACAATCACCCCCCCCTGTCAGATCCTCTTCCACGTTCGCAGGTCGGACCCTCCTTGTAGCAATCCAACTAAGCAGCAACAGCCAAAGAAAGACTACCACGTGGTCCAAGTGCATATTTGACCGGGCCTTACTTGATCCCAAGAAATAAGTTATTGAGGTAGTTGACAGTGGTTGAACGTCATTTCCTACCATAAATAGAAAGCCGAGAAAAGATAAGCACAAGGGTGATTGTCAGTCCTTTCTGACAAATATCGCATCCATCATAAGATTGCATGGGCAATATTCCCAACATCTGCATGCGCAGTCTGACATGGAAGCTCCTCAACGTCAAGCATTGATCTCCTGACATGATCATGTTTCAGGGAATACGAGCCAACTACAAGTTTATGTAGGCATTTTTTCCATTTTGGTATCCATCGATGGTAGAGCTAAGCTCCCGACTATAAAGTTTTGATGAAGCATTGGTTTTCCTGGTGATGCATTTGTATTTGAGACTTCCTGTTTAATTAAATTCAACTTCTTTCCATCTCTGTAAGCTATGCGTTAAAACACTCGAAATTGGAAGATCCAGTCGAGGGTTGCGATATTGTAGGATGATGTATGTTTGATCACTGCATGTTTGCACCAGTTTTAATCAGTTTCCTGTGCTACCTTCTCCCTCTCACACTGAATAGCTTAGAATTAAAGGATCCAGTCAAGTTGTTACGGTAGTATTGAGATGCTAGGAATTGGAAGATCCAGTCGAGTTGTCCTTATAATTGTTGTAACTGTGTCACTTAGGCACATTTCAGTGTTTTGTTTTTCTTCTCCAAGTTGTTGGAAGGCCTGACGCCCATAGCAGTATTGTTCATATTTCCCACCAAGTCTTCCCTTTGCTCATTTTAAAATCAACTTACTGATGAAAGTTAGATCAAGACCTCACTTTTTGATGCATAGCCTGGTCTAGGATTCAGAGTCAAAGCGATACTGTTCTGAGTTTTCTTCCATTTGGTCACCCTTTTATAAACAATCATGACATATAAACTGATGGGTATCAAGCTTACTCCTGCTGCAATCCAGGAGTGACTTTTGGTGCTAACATTTATGGTGCCGTTGTCGGGGACGAAGTTGAAGATTTTCCCCGGGATTGAACAACATTGAGCCTCTGATTCTGAAGTTGCATCAGGTATCAGAGCCATCCAAGATTGCTACTGTGCACCTGGTGACTCCATTGTGATGACTCCACTGTGGTGATTCCATTGATGCAAACCCACAGGCAACTCCATTGTTTCAGTTGTGGCTTCCAGAGGTAGACATACCAGGTCTACTCCACAGCTACCTTTAGAAACACCTAAAGCTGACCCAGAGAAGATCATATGAAATGGAAAGGCCCCTGGAGGAGGTACTTCTACTACTAAAATAGGTATTTATGATGATTTGCATTGTTCTATAGGAACTCCAACTCCTTCATCTCACTCTATTGTATTGCCTTATGTTGGAGTTTCCTGAAGTCTGAAGTTTGGGAGTGTTCCTGCTGATTTTTCTCCTCCTAGTCTTGGATTGGAAGGAGAGAGCCTTGTCACTCCCCTTTCTCCTGAGATTGTACCCTGGTTCAGACCCAGTACCTCAGAATAATTTCCCACTCCTAACTTTACCACCCCTCCTCCTGTTACTGTTGTTGCTACTACAGAGAGAGAAGCCTCTGTTGAATCAAGCCCTCTAGCCTTTTCTCTGAATCCTCTGTTGTTTCCTTTCCCCCATGTAAGCTATGTTCCTTTTCCCCCTGTCCGAACACCTTCTCCTACTAGTTCTCCTCCACCTAATATCCCTATGGTAGTTTCTAATCCCTCTGTAAACAGAATGGATTCCATTATGGCTACGAGGTATGCTCCTCTAGTTCTACCTCAGCCCTTGAATATTCTCCCCACTGGATATTATCTCAAATACATGCCTAAATTCACTAGAGAGGAAGACATAACTGTTGAAGAGAACCTTGCTACATTCTACAGTTATGTAGACAACTTGAACATTAAAAATGAAGATGTCTAGATGAGATTTTTTGTCCAAAGCCTTGATGGTGAGGTTAGGAAATGGTTCAAGGGACTGACCCCTAGATCTATTATTGGGATTGAGGCTTTAGATAATGCCTTATTGAGACAGTGGGGAGATAAAAAATATCTCATGTACTACATGACAGAGTTTGGGTCCTTGAAAATAAAGGAAGGAGAGTTTGTCTCTGACTTCTCCAAAATATTCAATAAGATGTACAATAAGATCCCTGCTGAGATAAAAATATCATAAGCCTCTGCTAAAATTACTGATGTGAGTGATTTTGACCCTGATTTCTGCCTCTTTCTCAGATAGAGAAGAGCTACTTCCTTGGATAACATGCAAGATGCATCCCTGGAAGTAGAATCCAATGTGTTGGTAGTTAATAGGCTCAGAAGAAAATCTGACAGAGACAGAGGGAAAGGAAAGTCTAAAGCCTCAACTTCTGGTTCTTCTATAGCTCACCCTCAAGTCGATGAATTGACCAAGATGGTGAAATCCTTAACTGCAGAAATGGAGAAGATGAAATTTGAGGAGAAGCAGACAAACAGAAATCCCCAAAACAATGATAACAGGGGCAACTTCAGGAGGCTGAATAACAATGTTCCTCAGATGATGCCAAGGGAGCAGAGGAACAGAGATAGATATGATCATATAATTCAAGCCCCTCTCCAAAATAACCTTGTTGTTGATGAGGAAGGATGAGAACAACCCATTTCATTTTTCAGCAGGGCATTAAGAAATGCAGAGGTCAAATATGACATCATGGAGAAGCAAGCTTATGAATTGGTCAAGGCCCTTAAAGCATTCAGAGTCTATGTATTACATTAAAAAATAATTACATATGTCCCTTCAGCTTCTTTGAAGGACATTCTCATATAGCCTGACATAGATGGGATAAGGGGTAAATGGATTGCCAAGATCCTTGAGTTTGACCTAGAGATTAAGCCCACCAAGTTGGTTAAAGGGCAGGGTTTAGCCAAGCTGCTGGCTGAATCCAATTGTAAAGCCTTGGGGGTTAAATTCATCAATGATTTCTCATAAAATAAATAGGTTGAATTGTCTTATGGCAATCCTCAAGACAGTCCTCCACTAGCAAAGTGCACCTGGTATAGAGATATTATATATTTTCTGCTAGAATTAAAGCCCCCTGGTGAAATGGGGAAGAGTAAGGCAAGAGATTTAAAGCTCAAAGCAGTCAAATATTGCCTTATTGACCAAGTCTTGTACTGGAGAGACCCTCTAGGGGTGTTTCTGAGGTGTCTAAACCCACAGGAGGCCCATAAAGTGATGTTTGATTTCCATATCATCTTATGTGGGGGACACCATTTCTGGAAGACCACAGCCCACAAAATTCTCAGGGTTGGGTACTATTGGCCCACCTTATTCACTGATGTTTGCAGAGAGGTCAGAGGCTACATCAAATGCCAAAGGTTCTCAGGAAAGCAGTAGCTCAAATATCTGCACTAAAGCCTGTAGTAGCTACAACACCCTTTCAACAATGGGGGTTGGACTTCATTAGAGAGATTCATCCTCCCTCAAGAGGCTATCATAGATGGAGATTGACTGAAACAGACTATTTTACCAATTGGATAGAAGCTATCCCCACCAGAAGTGCTTCACACAAAGTTATCATCAACTTCCTGAAGGATATCATACCAAGGTTTGGCTTCCTCAGCAGGATTATCAGTGGTGATGCTGCCTCTTTCAGGCTTGATCATCTGGTTAAGTTATGTGAGTAGTTTGATATTTCACTGTTTCATTCCACTCCCCATTATCCTCAAGGAAATGGACTAGCAGAGTCTTCCAATAAAAGCCTGATCAAGCTCATTAAAATATTGTTGGAAGATAATAAGAAGGCCTGAGATTCTAAACTCAAATTCACTCTATGGGTTGATCGAGTGACAACAAAAAAATCCTTGGGCACCTCCCCTTTTCAACTTGTTTATGGGATAGAAGTTGTATTTCCAACTTAGATGGATTTACCTGTAGTGAAATTATTTCAAGTTTATGAAGGAGAGCCCGACCATATGGTTAGAATAATTCATCAACTCGTGGAAGTGCAGCAGACTAGGGAGTAGACAATGGACAGATCTCACAGTAATCAACAGAAGATCAAACGGTCCTTGGACAAGAAGGTCGGAAAAGAGGAATTTGAGTTTGGATATCTGGTTCTTAAGTGGGATGCACCCAGGCAGAATAGAGGCAAGCACAACAAGTTTGAAATCCTCTGTATTGGGCCCTTCAAAATCTCTGAAGTGTTTTTGAACAATACCTACAGGTTGTAGGATTTGGAGGGTAAAGAATTTTTTAATGGCCATGTGAATGGGCATTTCCTGAAGAAACGTTTTGTTTGAGCCTCGAGTGGCTCTGCCATTTTTGTAAATATTTTTTTCTTTTTGTGTTTGGTTTCAATAAGGGACTCCATAGCCCAACAGCAAGGCACTGAAGTTGCAAAAGAAGTTCTTGGTAGCCCGCAGAGGGTGTGCCATCCCCCATGGATCCTGATGTTATCACCTAATGTTGTAAGGGGGATTTTGTCTTAGAGAAGACCCCCCTTTGGTAGAAAAAATGACAAAAGTGGGTCAAAAACCCACTTTTCCTAAGTTTTGAGTGGTTTCATTGTTTTAAAGGGTGTGTGGATCTAGGCGACCAAGGGCTGCATGCCCGAATCTACTGTCAGAGCCTAATTCTAG
>SNQJ01S0064775.1:26790-40652 GCA_010110895.2 Picea sitchensis
TGACAACAATTAAAGATTCAAACACTCCTCCAACAACAAACGAGGATTCAACATCTGAAGAACCCTACATATTTGATGATGAAAAATTCATTTGCGAAAGAGATTGAGAAAGATGAAGAGGAGTTACAACAATATCTGAGTGAGGAAAAATGCACCTGTGAAAGCATTATCGAGCAATGGTTCCAGGTAAGCACTCGATTAGATAAATTTCATTTTTATTTAGTTAGTTTTCTGTTACAACAACTAGAATCATTCACTTTTGAATATTTCCATTATTCATTTGAAAAGTCACCACTAAACATATTGTTGTTATTGTTGCGTTCTTGGCTCCATTGAAAGTTTGACTACACGTAACTAATCTTTAAGTTTCAATGAGCATAGAACAGGTAGGATTTTATTTCCAGTTTTGTTTTCTTAGAATAAGTATGCTCTCCTCCATGCTTCAATCGATCACCGGGATTAGAAAATAGGGTGTCTCTAACCATTTTCAGGAATAATTTTAATTGCGGACAATAAAAGTTTTTTGCTTAATCCATTTTTCGCATACAATTTTCAATAAACCTGTCTCCATTTGCTCAAAACTTTCATTTAAATTCTTCTTAAAATTTCTTGTTTTCATTTAAATAATAATAATAATAATAATAAGAATCTTTGTTGCACATCCATTCTCAACCTGCAAAATAAAAATAGTACACATTAGGGGAATAAAAATAGACTGCATTCTTCATGCTAAAACAATTGCTGCATGTTGAAATAGCCACTTAAACTACATGCTGAAACAATGACTTTTTTTTTAACTGAAACAATGACCTCTATGAGTATTGCTCCATATACAAACTTTGGCTTAACCTTTGTGTGTTGTTTTGCGATCAATTGAACCATGTCTTCTCAGTCTAGTTTATTTATGGTTTGAGCCACCATCATTTCACCTTGATCTGGAATAAAATCTGCAACAAATAAGAAAATAAAACTGATCAAATGAATATTGTTATCCATCATTTTGCACCAACAGGCATATTCGAAATTACTAGTCGACGATAGGAGTACTGCTAAAAGATTGTTTCTCTGAGATGATTATTCTCGTTTTATTATTCATTTTCGGCCCATTAGAAGGAGGTGGTTAGGTATGGGTGTACTCATCATTTAGAATAATTTATTTTAGAGTTATCCATGCTTGAAGAATTAGATCAATCTGCTTCATTGATTATTTTTAATAATGAGATACACTTGGATCCGATAAAGATGGCAATGATCTTGACTAAAAATATTATGTATGGTTGTTGTGATTCTCTCCATGATTTTAGCATTCGATTCGGGCTTCATATCGATAATTGGACTATGTTGTTGATGGAGAAATATGGGCCAAAATCTTAATGACATCATTATTTCTCGCTGCCTTTACTTAAAAATTGATTAAAGTCAAAACAAATCTCGATGATATTATTCTACAATAACTTGCTCCATAATTTCTTCCTGAGTATATTCCTTGAATATCACCTCCAGTAATTGGCATCTAATCATTCTAGAACTATTCAGTTGTTTCCTAACTAATTCATCCAAACGGTGGGCCGATTCTTCCGCCAAAAAATTATCTAATAAGAAAATTGTTCGAGAACTATCGTCTCAGCTCTTGTTCTATAGTCGACTCTTGTAGAGTAAGATTTGCAGCTCACCGTCGGGACTGGTCTAGGACTCAGTAAGGTACAAGACTTTTCATTTGATCTTGCTAGGGTAAGTGTGTTTTTTTGGGTTGCAATGGCGAGTGGTGGAAAACGTTCACACTCTCATCTTGGGTCTGCTTCGTTTGGTTGGATCAGCCTGTAAATGAAACAAGCCATCCTGGGCCACCGATCAAAATGTGATTCACTCTTATGGCATGGTGTATGGCGGAGGAGGGTTTCCCATCATTTATCCATTGGCCCAAGACCTTGCCCAAGTCCAGGATGACTACCTTCACTGCTACCCCCATTTGTATGGCAGCGACTAGTGCATGCAAGCCTGCTTGGATGAGATCGGGGTGCCCTTAACTAAAGAGCCCTGATTTCATCAGTTTGATATTCATGGAAATCTATTTGAGCTTCTGGCAGCTCACCTGATTGCACCGCTAGTCTCGCTCCACCATTTTAGGTGGTATTGATCCCGTTCTACCCCCAGCTCTATCTCTTTCGTTTCCAACACCTACTCATCTCCACCTTATAACAATTACAAACAACTATTATCATGGTGCCCATGGTATCATTGTGGTTTATGATGTTACTGATCAAGAGAGTTTAAATAATGTGAAGCAATGGTTGAACGAGATTGATCGCTATGCATGATCGAAAGCGAGTGAGTACCGTCTCCCTATGCTTTGGTGATTTGTTTTTTGTAGAAATGGAAACACCATTGATTGTAGGGGCATATTTGTTGGTAGGAAAATACAACAGTCAAGTGAGAATGTCAACAAGTTGCTTGTTGGAAACAAATGTGATTTGACTGCAGTTGATTATGATACAGCCAAGGCATTTGTAGATGAGATTGGCATTCCATTTTTGGAGACAAGTGCAAAGCATGCAGCTAATGTGGAGCAGGCTTTCATGACGATGGATGTTGAGATCAAGAACAGGATGGAAAGTCAGCCTGCCATGAATAGCAGTAGACCTTCTACTATACAAATGAAAGGATAACATGTTGTTCAGAAAGGTGGTTGTTGCTCATAAGACAATTCCTCAAATTTTTTTTACTGCAATTGGTTTTGCAGAAGTGAAAGATAATTGTATGTATTTTGGATCTCAGACAGTCAAGTTTTTCTTTTTGCTGAGAGATCAACAATTGAAGACAACTAAAAACAAATTTATTTCAAGTTGGATCTTGTATCGTTTTCGGTCTGTGAAGGGCAACATCTTTCTTTTGTTCATGATAATTTGTATAGCAATGGATTATTGTACTTGTGCCTAGTTTATAAAATCTTATATATTGTTCTTTTCTTTAGGAAACAAACAAAACTTCAAAAAAATAAAATACAAAAAAAGAATAATAATAAAAGAATGAAAAAAAAGGAAAACAAAATAACGCAATAAATAAATAAAACTTAAAAACATAAACAAAACAAAAACCTTCTAGTTTACTTTTCTTCATATTCTAGTTTATTTTTGTAGAAATAAATACACCTACAAAAACTCAAAACAACAATAGAACATAAAATTCCGCAAATGAACATCTCAATAATTTCTAAAAACAATGTTTTTTTTACATTTAGGATAATTTCTTTTCATGATTCACTTCAAAAAGCAATCGACCAAGGAACTAGCACACAAAGGAAGCATGTAAGAAAGACACATTTCATTTTTTTTAGTTGCTAGCATTCATACTAATTGATGCAGGAGCATCGTACGTAGCCAGCCAAGCAAGCATAAAGGCAGAAGACAGCTGGAAAAGCACCAACGCACATTTTGAAATGTTTTGAAAAATTAATGAGAGGATATTAATGTAATAGATAAGGGGAGCGTACTTACATTTATATATTGGAGTTGTGAATATATATTGAATGATTTCTCTCATCTGTCGAATGTAATAGGCATTTAATTCTGTTTAATGAAAGTATGTAGATTTGATTTAATAGATTAGACAGTTTAGAAGCGTATGAGGGAAAACGGATATAGACACCCTCACCCTTGTATAATTGTAATAGGAACATTATGATCATTTAGATTTCATAAGTTGTAGAGCTGTAGCAAAGAATTGTAGAGGAGAACCCATGTACAGGAGCACTTCAGTTAATATATAAATCTTTAACTCAATCTTCAGGGTGTTATGATGCTTATTGTTTACATTTGTTAAATGGTATGTTTACAGTTGTTTTATTTTCTCTGTTAGGCATTTGTTTCAATGATATGTCAGGTGTATGATTTCATGTTGAGTGTATGAAGTCTGAGAGAGGAGAAGAATGAGTTTCAATTGTTTCTCTTCTTGATAATTCCTGCAAAGAGTGTAGTGAACGTCCACAAGATGTGTGTTGACAAGGAACTGAGTTTTATCTCAGAAAGCTCAGGAGAGATATCGTTGTTCTCATAACCAACAGAAGTGAAGGTGAGGCACAAAGTCATGCAAGGTGTGCACAAGCTGGTTGAATCCTTATAACTTATCAACTAAGGTAAAGGTTGAAGGACTACTATTGTGAAGAGTGCACAGGGTTGAAGACTCAAATAACCAAAGGTTATTTGAAAGTTGCCGCAAGGAGTGTGAGCAGGATTCCTTTTGGGGATTAAGTTTGCAAGTGAGAGCTCAGGAGGGATAACACCTTTGAAGTGTTCAAAGCGAGGTGGAGATCGAAATCATCTCATAGAAGTCAAGTTCAGGTGGAAGGACGCCAAGTCATTTTGGCTAGAGATCCTTGAAGAAGAGTTAACACACGGTGAAATTTCTTCGTGGAAGAAGTGTCGAAATCCTGTGGACCATTGGATCTTGCAGATCTGTGAGAAGGTTAAGGATGAGTGTATTTTAGCATTCAGGAGTTTAGGAGGAGTATCCACCATTGGATGAGAGGCAAAAGGAGTTGTTGATCCCCCTTTGGAGTGGAATTTCAGCATTTCGACATTTCGGGGTTCGGCATTTCAACAATTTTGATGACAAGGAGCCAGGGCACTTTGCATTGAAAACCCCAAAGTTGCGAAACATGACATGTATTTGGAGTAGGGCTGGGGCTAATTGTCATTGAGCCCATTTCAGCATTGCGGCATTTCTGGGTTCGGGAAGTAGAGGAGGCTGTGATTTTGGAATCAAGAGTTTCAAACTCCCGGTTTGTGAAATATTGAAAGATCTATAACCATCAGATCGAGGAAGATCTTAGCCATAGATCACATGGGAGGTGAGGCTTCAGGAATTTGGGAATCAGAGTTTCGAAAGGTAAGGAAAATCTCTGTTGTGGATTTTCGCGAGTCTTTAGAGAGAAAGGGAAAATTCCCGAAAGGTTGAGAGACAATAGTTGTTGGGCCCCAATCGGGTTTTCGGGTTTCGAATCTCAAGAGATAGAGTTTCATGGTCAACACAACTCCTGAAATCATGAAGAGAGAAACACTGAAAAGGTGGGTCCCAAGTATCATTCAGGGTAAACGTGTGACGAAAGTCAAAGGAGTGGTCAAGGTTCAGCGAAAATCCTGAAAGGCCGTAGATCTTGCCTAAGGAGAAATTTTGAAATTCAGGGAATCATAAGGGAAGAGGAATGATTGTTGGTTGTTTGCTCAAGTCTCAAAAATCCAAAATTAGTGGGAAAAAAGTGGTGTGTGTTCGACACATTGAAGGAGTCAACCTTCATTGACATTTCAGGTTTCGGAGGTTGAAGAGTCAAGGAACTTACATCAGGATTCACGAAGTCGCTAAATCCGAAATTCCTTTTTCGGTAAAAGTCCCAATCACATTTGTTGATCAGGTGTGTAGAGTTAGTGCCATTTGTTTGATCATGCAGGCATAACTCATAAGGACCTGTGGATACACCCTTGTGTGTGTGAGATATTCCCTGTGGGGAAAATTGAAGAGTCAATCTGACTCAGGGAAAGGTTTAGAACGATCCTAAGACCGAGAGGTCATGAAAAACCTACTAAGGCAGGGGGTGTTGCATCAGTTGTGGTATCAGAGCATAGGAAAAACTCTTTGCTTGTTGTAGAAGAGAGAAAAGAGGAAAATTTTTCATCCATGTTGCCAAGAAGAAGAGATAGGCAAATGCCTGATCCAGCAGTGGGGAGATAAATGTGTGAGTTACGTGCCAGGCTTGATGCTATGTAGAGAACACATACATGCACAGTTGACGCTAGGGATATCAGCGAGGCTGAAAGTGAAAATGAAGATGGAGACAAAGAATTTGTTGTCGAAGATGCTGCAGAAGAAAGCCTATTTAGGGTTGTTGCAAGGACAGGTTCGAGCGCAAAATGGACATTCCCATGTATGGGGGAAACTTAGATGTTGAAGAACTTCTAGACTGAATTAGATCTCTAGGAAAATACTTCGACTATGAGGATGTCGAGGAAGATAATAAAGTCAAACATTCCATTACTAGACTTAAAGGGAATGCAACACTATGGTGGGATGAACTACAGGCTGACAGATGCTGCAAGGGCAAGCATAAAATCAAAATCTGGGATAGAATGGTTGCAAAGATGAAAGCCAAATTTATACCTAGGGATTATCAAATCACTTTGTTTTAGAGGATGCAAAATTTGAGACAGAAACTGATGTCAGTGAAGGAATACACTGAAGAATTCTATTAGATAAACATCAGAGTGGGTCATCGGGAAAGCGATGATGAAAAAGTTTCCAGGTACATGAATGGTCTATGATATGACATTCAAGATGAGATGGGCATGATGACCATTCGAAATGTGGAAGAATCTTATCATATAGCTCTGAAAGTTGAAGAGAAGCTGAGCTGGAACCAAGGTCAAAGAGGCCGAGGTAGAGGTCAAGCCAGAGGAAAAACAATTGCCCAAGATAGAACTCAAAAACCTAAAGAAGAGGGGAAGAAACATCAACCTGAGAGAGGAGGAAGATCACAAGAAAGGAAGTATGATGATAGAAATACTTTTCCTTGAGCCAGAGGAAGAGGAAGAGGTAGAGGAGGTAAAGTGAAATGCTTCGTCTGTGGAAAAATCGGACATAAATCCTATGAGTGTCCAGATAAGAAGAAAGATGGTGGTGAAAATCACATTTCTAAAGCTCAAGGACAGAATGTTGAGGTAGAAGACGCTGAGGGTGGAAG
This sequence comes from Picea sitchensis, assembly GCA_010110895.2. NCBI lineage: Eukaryota > Viridiplantae > Streptophyta > Pinopsida > Pinales > Pinaceae > Picea > Picea sitchensis. The sequence goes on from SNQJ01S0064775.1 coordinate 33,521, forward strand.
ATCTTTGATGATGAGGAAAGTTCTCTTGAAGCTGGAGAAGGAGGCAGAGAACCTAGCCCAAAGAAACAGTCTGTTTCAGACTGCTTGCAAAACTAAGGATAGGGTATGCAAGGTCATAGTGGACAACAGTAGCATAAATAATCGTGTATCTATAAAGATGGTAGAAAAGCTGGAGCTGGAGACTGTTGTACATCCAAGCCCATATAGAGCTTCCTAGCTACAAAAAGGACATCAAGTAAATCTCACTAAACAATGTTTAGTTGAATTTAAAATAGGAGGATATAAAGATGAAATATTATGTGATTTCATTCCCATGGATGTTTGTCATCTATTGTTGGTTATACCATGGAAATATGACAGAAACATAGTTCATGATGGAAGAAAGAACACGTACACCCTGGAAAAAAATGGTAGGACTCACATGTTGCTACTGATTAAGGATAAAGAAGTGAAAACAGAGATGAACAACACTGTACTTCTCATGAGTGGGAAAGAACTTCTTGATGAGATTAAGAAGAAGGAAGACACACAATTTATTGTGGTCAGGAAACCCAAAATTATTTTGACCAGTATGAGAATAGATGATTTACCAAAAGAAATCTAGGAGTTGATGAAAGAGTTTGTTGATATAGTGGTGGAAAAACTACCTTGTTCGTTGCCACCTATCAGGAGTATAAGCCATCATATCGATCTTATACCTGGAACCAGTTTTCCAAACAAAGTCGTGTATAGGTTAATGCCGCAGGAAAATGAAGAAGTTAAGAGACAGGTCCAGGACTTAATGGACAGAGTATTGATTTGGGAGAGCTTGAGTCCATGCGCTGTTTCGATAGTGCTCAGCCCAAAGAAAGATAGGGGATGGAGAATGTGTATAGACTCAAGGGAAATCAATAAAATTACCATCAGATACAGATTTCCATTGCCAAGGATGGATGACTTGATGGATTTCTTGAGTGGAGTAAAGTTTTTTTCAAAGATTAATTTGAAAAGCAAGTATCATCAAATTCGAATAAGAGAAGGTGATGAATGGAAGACAACATTTAAGATGAATAAGGGGTTGTATGAATGTCTTGTCATGCCATTTGTCTTAACGAATGCACCCAGTACTTTCACGAGGTTGATGAACGAAGTCCTGAAGAATTTCATAGGGAAACTTGTCATTGTATATCTTGACGATATATTAATTTTCAACAAGACAGAAGCAGAACACTTAAAGTATCTAGTTGCAGTAATGAGGAGATTAGAACAGGAGAAATTGTTGATTAATATGAAGAAATCGTCATTTATGAGGACAAAACTCATTTATTTGTGTTTTTTTATCTCTGCAAATGAATTAAAAATGGATCCGGAAAAGATAAAGGCGATTAAGAATTAGCCATCGTCGAAGATCATGTTTGAAGTTCGAAGCTTCCATGGTTTGGCTATATTCTACAGGAAATTCATCCAAAAATTTAGTGGAATTAACACACTAATGATGGATACGGTCAAGAAAAGACATAAATCTTTTCACTGGACAGAGGAAGTAGAGAAGAGATTCAACCTGCTGAAGAAGAAGATCACTGAGCAACCAATTCTAGTTTTGCCAAATTTTAGCAAGACATTCCAGGTCAGGTGTGACGCGAGTGGATTTTCAATTGGATCTTTCTTGAGCCAAGACGATAGGTCAATCACATATTTCAACAAAAAACTAAATGAAGCAAAGATTAAGTACTCCATGTATGACAAGGAATTCTATGTAGTCATACAAGTGTTGAAGAAATGGAGACACTATTTGGTTCCCAAGGAGTTTTTTTTGTAAAACGATAATCACGCTTTACAATTCATGACTTGATAGGAAAAGTTGAACCAAAAACATGCTAAATGGGTTGAATTCATGCAAAATTTCACTTTTGTGATTAAGCATATTTCTGGAACTGCTAACAAAGTTGTTGATGCTTTGAGCAGGAAATGTTTTCTTATGCAGGAATTTAGAGTCAAGACTTTGGGTTTTGATAACCTCAAAGAAATGTATAGGGATTATCCAGACTTCAAGGAGGCATATGAGGCATCTGAGAATCTATCTCTTAGGGAAACAAGCCAATGGAATGAATACATGATCTAGGATGGATTATTATTCAGGGCAAATCAACTATGTATTCCAAAATGCTCCATGAGAGAGAATTTGCTGAAGGAAAAACACAGTGGAGGATTGGCCGGACATTTTGGTCATGACAAGACATTCTCAAAGTTGAATGGATCATATTTTTGGCTAGGGATGAGGATAGATGTCAGAAAATGTGTGGACAGGTGCAAAATTTGTAAGCACATGAAAGGAAAAAGGAAGAACACAAGGTTATACCAACCATTACCCATACCTGAAAGGCCATGGGATGCAGTGAGCATGGATTTTGTATTGGGACTGCCAAGGAAAGAGAGAGGATATGATTCAATCTTTGTGGTAGTCGACAAATTTTCAAAAATGGCACATTTCATACCATGCCAGAAAACCAGCGATGCAACACATATTGCGAACCTTTTTTTCAAGGAAGTTGTTAGACTTCATGGTTTGCCAAAGAGTATTGTGATTGATCAAGATACCAAGTTTGTAGGGAATTTCTAGAGGACCTTATGGAAGAAGTTGGGGACAAGTTTGTCTTTTAGCTCAACATATCATCCTCAGACAGATGGATAGATAGAAGTTGTGAACATGAGCTTGGGAGATTTGTTAAGAAGCTTAGTGACTGAACACCACATTCAATGGGATCACATTCTACCAAAGGCGGAATTTGCTTACAATGATTCACTCAATAGAAGCACAGGGAAGAGTCCATTCCAGATTATATATGGAATGTATCCAAGGGGAGTTTATGAATTGAAATATTCAGAACAAAATGAATTCAGGAGTGCTAGTGTAGAGGACTTTGCAGAAGGAATGAAGGAGCTTCATAGCCAAGTTAAGGAGCGATTGCAGAGTTCAAGACAAGAATACAAACGGAGAGCAGATCAACACAGGCGATAAATTCAATTTGAAATTAGTGATCTAATTCTTGCGCATCTAAGGAAGAAGAGGTTCCCAAGGGGAATGTATAATAAGCTGAAGATGAAAAATATTGGACCGTGCAAGGTCATAAGGAAATTTGGGGCAAACGCATATGCGATTCAATTACCCGATGGGGTCGGAATCTCGCCGATATTCAATTTTGTGGATTTGTACCCTTATAGAGCTGAAGAAGTAGGAGCAGAGGAGGAACAAAAAGAGGTTCAATGGAAAAAACAAATGGTTGTAGCTGAAAATCCATAGATGGAAGGAATAATTAACAAAAGGATTAACAAAAGGACCAGGAGGAAAGAGTATTTTGAATACTTGGTCAAGTGGAAAGGACATCCAGTTGAAGATTCCAGTTGTGAAGATGAAGCAGCAATTCATAAGCATGGACAGACCATGCAAGAGCTCATGAACAGGGGTTCATGAAAATTTTCAAGTAAGGGAGTATGATGCAAGAGCATTGTACGCAGCCATCCATGCAAGAATAAAGGCAAAAGACTGCTGGAAAAGCACCAGAGCACATTTTGAAATGTTTTGAAAAATTAATGAGCGTATATTAATGTAATAACTAGGGGAAGCGTACTTGCATTTATATCTTGGAGTTTTGAATAGATCTTGAACGATTGCTCTCATCTGTCAAATTTAATAGGAATTTAAGTTTGTTTAATGAAAGTAGGTAGATTTGATTTAATAGATTAGACAATTTAGAAGCGTAGGAGGGAAAATGGATATAGACACCCTCACCCTTGTATCATTGTAACATGAACATTATGATCATTCAGATTTCATAAGCTGTAGAGCTGTAGTCGAGAACTGTAGAGGAGAACCCATGTACAAGAGCACTTGAGTTAATATATAAAGCTTTAACTCAATATTCAGGGTGTTATGATGCTTACTGTTTACATTTTTTAAATGGTATGTTTACAATTGTTTTATTTTCTTTGTTAGGCATTTGTTTCAATGCTATGTTGGGTGTATGATTTCAGGTTGAGTGTATGAAGTCTGAGAGAGGAGAAGAGTGAGTTTCAATTGTTTCTCTTCCTGAGAATTCCTGCAAAGAGTGCAGTGAACGTCTGCAAGGTGTGTGTTGACGAGGAACTGAGTTTTATCTCAGAAAGCTCAGGAGAGATATTGTTGTTCTCATAACCAGCAAAAGTGAAAGTGAGGCACAGAGTCATGCATGGTGTGCATAGGCTAGTTTAAGCCTTAGAACTTATCAACTAAGGTAAAGGTTGAAGGACTACTATTGAAAAGAGTGCACAGGGTCGAAGACTCAAATAACCAAAGGTTATTTGAAAGTTTTCGCAAGGAGTGCGAGCAGGATTCCTTTTGGGGCTTGAGTTTTCAAGTGAGAGCTCAGGAGGGATAGCACCTTTGAAGTGTTCAAAGGGAGGAAGAGATCAAAATCATCTCACAGAAGTCAATTTTAGGTGGAAGGACACCAAGTCATTTTGGCTAGATATCCTTGAAGAAGAGTGAACGCACGGTGAAATTTCTTCATGGAAGAAGTGCCAAAATCCTGTGGATCGTTGGATCTCCCAGATTTATGAGAAGGTTAAGGCCGGGTGTATTTTAGTGTTTAGGAGGTCAGGAGGAGTAGCAACTGTTGGATGAGAAGAAATAGGAGCCATTGATCCCCCTTTGGAGTGGAATTTCAACATTTCAGGGTTTGGCATTTAGGCAATTTCAATGACAAGGAGCCAGGGCACTTTGCATTGAAAACCTCAAAGTCACAAAATGTGACATTTCTTTGGAGTAGGGCTGGGGATAATCATCATTGAGCCCATTTCATCATTGCGACATTTCAGGGTTCGGGAGGTAGAGGAGGCTGTTATTTTGGAATCGAGAGTTTCAAATTCCTGGTTCGTCAAATCCCGTAATATCTAGAGCCATCAGATCGAGAAAGATCTCAGTCATAGATCACATGGGAGGTGAGGCTTAGGGAATTCGAGAATTAGAGTTTCGAAAGGTAAGGAAACTCTCTGCTGTGGATTTTTGTGAGTCATGAAATCCTGAAGAGTGAAAGGGAAAATTCTCGAAAGGTTGAGGGACAATAGTTGTTGGGCCCCAATTGAGTTTTGGAACTCAAGAGGTAGAGTTGCATGGTCAACACAAATCCTAAAACAGCGAAGAGAGAAACGTTGAAAAGGTGGGTCCCAAGTATCAGTTAGAGTATACGTGCGTTGGAAGTCAAAGGAGTGGTCAAGGCTCGACGAAAATCCTGAAAGTTCGTCGATCTCACCAAAGGAGAAATTTCGGAATTCGGGGAATCATAAGAAAAGAGGAATGATTGTTGGTTGTTCGCTCAAGTCCTAAAAAGCCGAAATTAGTGGGAAACAAGTGGTGTGTGTTGGATGCATTGAAGGAGTCAACCTTCATTGACATTTTGGGTTTCAAAGGTTGAAGATTCAAGGAGCTTACATCAGGATTCACAAAGTCGTGAAATCTGAAATTCCTTTTTTGGTAAAAGTCTCGATCATATTTGTTGATCAGGTGTGTAGAGTTAGCACCCTGTGTTTGATCATGCATGCATAACTCATAAGGACCTGTGTATACACCCTTGTGTGTGTGAGATATTCACTGTGGGGAAAATTGAAGAGTCAATCTGACTTAGGGAAAGGTTTAGAACGATCCTAAGACTGGAAGGTTGCGCAGAACCTGTTGAGGCAGGGGGTGTTGCATCACTAATTCCTGCATTTTATGTTTTTTTAACGCTCTCACAAGTTTTCATGCAGGATTAGTGATAAATCTTTTTCAGGTTCAAGGATAATCAAATTTTATGAAGAAGTGATATTTTTAGAAAACATGCCTCATTGACATCTTGAAGGAGTTGTTACTCAGCAGAAACATATTGACGTTTGCTAATACACAACAACATTTTGTTGTTACACAGAAACATTTTTATGTTACACAGAAACATTTTGTTGATACACAACAACATTTTGCTAATACACGTAAATGTTTTGCGCATCTTGATGTTTTCTATTACATAGAAACATTTTTCTGATACACAGAAACATTTTGCCAAATTTCATGCTGTAACACTGTCCCATTTCTCCTTCAAAGCCAATTGGTCATCCCTGTGTTGAAGCCATATTCCATTGCCTTAAATTTCATGACTTCACACATGCCTATTCCTTTCTTAGTTTCATACATCATTTCCTTTATCTTTTTCAGTTTTCATTTATTTTTTCCTTTCCAGTTTTCCTTCTGAATAAAACAAACTCCCTTTTCCTGATTTTCTTACCATAAACCCTATTACTACTGAGATCTTTACATCTATAGTCCTACCAATATTTTTACAAACTGGAGTTGACTAATGTGGGATTCCTTAAGGCCCACCTTTCAAAAATTCTTGCCCCATAGAGCTCAGCACCTTATTTGGGATATAGACTAGAGTTCCTTTTGATTACCTTGAGGCTTGCATGCCTTAATGGAAATCTCTCTCCCTAGCAATCATGGGAATAAATCAATGTCCCTTGATCGTTAGATATTGCAAGTGGCTCAACATCAACCCATCTATTCGCACTTTGCAAGATGTACTCGGGTACCTTGACACTCATTGACATCACTAATGAGTTTGTCTCGCATTGGTTAATGAAATTCATCAATGGTCGGAAATCCAATGATTTCTCTTCATGCTCGACATCGACACATTTATTCGCATGACTAGAATTGTACCATCGATTTGTAGCAGTGAAGACTATAGACTTTTTCATGATCCCCTCAACAGTTGTAGAAATTTGATTACATATCTATGAGAGTACCACAGTTCCATATTCTCTACCTTCCACATTTCTCATGATCTAGCAGTAGCAGTTCAGATTCCTTCACTTCCCATGATCTAGTTACAACAGTAGCAGCATTAGCAGTTCCATTTTCCTAGTCTTACAGTAGTGACACCTTCCACCTTCCATAAGTCATAGTCAGATATTCTTTGCTACGACAGTTATAGTATTTGTAGCTACAACGCCAGTCACATTTTCCTGATCCAACAGCCACAACAACTACATCTATTTTTCGGGTAAGTGGAGGTATGTTCTTTTCTAATCTTTAATCACACAATTCCTTATATGCCGACTTGAATATTTTGGAAAATTTCCTTGC